>LPNX010572716.1:741730-804198 GCA_001517045.1 Pseudotsuga menziesii
ACTCACATACACTACAAGTGGAGGTACGTAACCAATTATAGTGGCCCTCAGCTTCAATGCATAAAGCGACTGTGCTGTCCGACCCCTACCTAGCCAGGACACCTGTAAAATAACCTCTGCAAGTACCCCCTCAATAGCCTAGGTAAGGAAACTAAGGTCACCTCAATATAATCAATGCTCAGGCAGACAATCGCAGGAGGGATTGACCGTATGGGCAGGGTAGAAAAGCCCGAAACTCTTGAAAGAGCCCCCATATACGAATACAATCCTGGAAATATCTCCGGTGCTACTCAATTATGACTAGGGGTCATCCCAATCAATAACTGCTCACACTGCCTCGTGCTTAACTCCCTTTTGAGAGGAGGATCCTGAGAAACACCAATTATACCAAGGAATTTCACACTCTCACCTGGACAAACACATACATGTTGTTGTTTAGTGGTCTTGGAGAATTTACTCACAATGAACTATTCCAAGACCCTAAAACCTAAGCTTGTTGGTGCACCCTAGAAAAGAAAAGAGTGTAATTCATTTTAATTTAGCTTGATTTTATTTAGCTATAATTACTCAAATGGAAATGGTCATGCAACTAATGATATCAAGACTCAACAATGAAATAAATAAAAGTGCACACCATAACAAACAATGCTAAGTGCAATCTTTGTCAAATGAAAAATAGGGTATGCCACTACATGAGATGCATAAATATATATTCCTTTCCGAATGCCAATGCAATCCTTCCTATATGAAATCCTAAACACAACTCTTATCCAAGCAATCCAAGGCAAGTACCTCCTCAAATCCATATCTAAGATGCAACTAAGAGTGCAACTACTTTGTATTTTTCAATATAAAAGAATGAAAAATGCAATAAAAGTCATCTAAAACTCTCAGTCTCTGCAGCAAGTATAAAAGACAAGCCCAGCAAGACACCGAGACAAAAAGAGTAATGCACTAATGGAAAAACAAAAAGGATAAATGACTAAAGCTACTTTAAAAGAAAAATCAATGAAAAAGTAGTATCTTGTCACAAAAGAAGCATCCAACAGACAACATCAGACCCAAGGAAGACCCCACCACACTCACAACCCACCCAGCAACTTCCCACAACATCAAACTCACCAAAAGGGAGGATGTATGTGACTGTTTAAAGAACAACTGCGTATACATGTGACTTTTGGCCAAAAACCTGCATGTATAGGCAGATTTTTAGCCAAAAATCCGCGTATGTACGCGACTTTTGGCCAAAAACCTATGTATATAGAGAAGGCAGTTGTAAAAAGCAGGCCAAGGGTCAAACCAATAAAGGGGAGTGTCAATGGATGAACATACTATAAAATGCAACACAAAAACAAGGAGAAACAAAGAGTAAGTCAATAATATCAAGCCCATTGTGCCCGCAAACCCCCAAATAGAAACAAGGAACATCCCCAGTGGAGTCGCCAATTCTATTACGGAGAGAAATTCCTATGGCTTGGGGTACCACAACAGACAGCTTGACTCCAGAAATCAATCATTTCCAATATGCAATAGAAAGTAAATGTCTAACACTAAAGGATTAGACCTCGTACCTTATTCCGGACAGTTGAAGTAGATCCCCGTTGAGCTTTTCAACTTCAGCTTGAATTGATAGATTACTTCCTCAACAACAAGTAAACATAACAAGCATTCTATATATTATGGTGTTAGATCTATTATAGCATATATAATCAATAATGTATAAGAATTTGACATAATCCAATGGATAAAATATTCATTCAAACACACATTATTGGACAGGAAAAGATATTTCTATTAATATAAATAAGAGATTACAAGATACAACCTCTAACGGTACCTCTGCGAACCAGAGAAACTGAATCCCCCACTTGGGCCTCCACCACTTCAATCCTCCATCTCTCGATAGCAAGCTCACAAACAAAACACAAGCTTAGGAAGAACACACTAGTGCTCTAAGGGACAAAGGGATGCAGACTCAAGCATAAGTTCCGGCAACAATGGACTATAGTTTCTTTGCTCTCAATTCTCTCATATGCCTTCAATGTACCATAGAGTTCCTTATATAGCTTTTCAAAGGGGTAATGAAAGGTCGAATCCGAGCGATCTCAAGGCATAGGGAAGGCCAAGAGTCAAGTGAGTCAGATCCATGTCAAGGAAAACTCCAAAAGGATTTGAATTTTGTACACATCCTGATGTACGCAGTTTTAGTGGTCAAACCCGTGTATATAGGCGCTTATAGGTTTAAAAGTCATGTGTATCATTTTTCACATTTTTTTAGGGATGGTAAAGGAAACATCAAAGGACAAAAAATGGTCCATACAAAGTGTGATTCACCTGGAGTGGTAAAATCAACTATAACAAACATGGTTGAATGTAAGGCTGCTCCATTCCTTTTCCATTCAAGGATCATCCTTGAAGAAGGAAAAAGCACACCTCCCATGGACTGCACTATTTATCGACAGTTGATAGGTAGCCTGCTCTACTTAACTCATTCTCAGACTGATATCTGTTATGCCATGAGCTGTGTCAAGATACATGCAGAAGCCTCATGATATTCATTCGAAGTAATCCAAGAGGATCCTCCAGTATATTTAGGGAACCAGGACCTACAACATTCACTATGTTGCAGACTCTGAGCTAGAGCTGGTTGGTTACACAGATTCTGATTGGGCAGGTGATTCTATTGATCAGAATTCAACTTCTAGATATGTATCCATGTTTGGTGGTGTCCCCATTTGATGATCTATAAAAAAGTAGGCCGCCATAGCATTGTCTTCAACAGAGGCCAAGTATCGAGGAGCAGTGAATGCTTACATCCAAGATGTTTGGTTGCAAGGCATTCTTTCAGAGTTTGATCTTGGTAGTACTTTGTCCACTGTCCTCTTTTGTGACAATCAAATTTCTATTAAGATATCCACAGATCCAGTTACCAGGCAGAGTACCAAGCATGTAGAGATACACATGCACTACATCAGAGAGTTAGTGCATGATAGGGCCATCATTCTGCAATACTGCCAGACTAATGACCAGATTGTAGACATCTTCACCAAGAGCTTTTCAGAAAAGAAGTTCACTTACCTCCGTTCACTATTGGGGCTGAGTTCATCAGGGTGATAAGACTACTTTCAGTGTTCATCTTGAGGGGGGGTTTTCCCACTGGGTTTTCCCTCTTTTCCTCACTTAGATTTATTTTTTAGCATTATTTTAGTTACATTATTGTACAAGATGACCTATGGCCTTTGTATTAATTTGGTCAATTTGACCTTGTTAAACCACTATCCTAAGTTTTATTGACTTAATTGGCATCAGAGGAGCACTATATGAATTCAACATGAACACACACATTCCTACCTTCAGTCAAGGAGGCCAACTAAGCCTTCTCCTTCATTCGGGGAGGATAATTGGAGCACTCCGGGGGTGATCTGAGTGTCATAAATGCACCTAATTGCTAATTGATGGTTACAATCAGTTAAGCTGAGTGGTGAAGGCACCTCCTTTCATTATATTGATTATTTTATTAATATTTAATGAACTAGAGTCAACATGGGCGCCTCCAACCACCTCTGATGGCCAATTTGACTTCAGTTAACCTCATCGGGGTTCATTGGAGTTATTAATATGCTACCACTTGTTGGTTTTTATGCAGTGACATGTGTCTGAGCTAATTTTAGTTATATTCAGTCATTCATTGCACTCGGAATTTAGTTAGGACTCAGTTGAGTCAATCTGCACTTGATCAGTTGGTTAACTAGTGTGTTTACTGTGGCTTATAACCAGTTAAGCTACACCCATTCATTCAATTCGAATGACCTCCTTGGGAATTCAAATTGTCTTGGCATTCATGCATATTGCATGATTATTGTATTGTATTATTCATTATTCATTTATTATAGAGAGCTGCTACTCATATTGCAGCACCATTTTGCCAATTTTATCCTTAATTGTCTAAATTCTTTGTGAGACTGTGTTTTCAGTCCCTAGACCATTGTGATAAATTAATAGAGACATTGATTGATGGTTGCAACGATGATCAGTTTTTGATCGACGGATGAGATGTATTCCACGAATCAGAATTACTTGACAAATTAGTTCTAAATTGATTTGCGGAATATTAAAGTTTCCACAGTTGGACGGTTCCGATGAAGGCAGTTTCCAGATCAAGGGTTAATATCGATTCCGCTTAATCAAGTTGTGTAGGGTGTTAGTCTTAAATGTTGGTATTGAGATCTTACATATGGATGGAGTAGATTTCAAAGAAGATCAAATCTATGAGAAAAATTATAAGAAATGCATCATGCTTATTAAACATAAAAAATTATAAAAGGCATCTATGTGGAGTTCCAAAATTTTGTTTTTTTCTGATTTATGGGATTGATGATAAACTTGACTGTGTGGGAAGTGCTAGCGTGGACAAAAATTAGAACACTGTGCAAATTGACAAGGTAGGCATTTTGAAACCTTCCAAGTACTTTTGAAAATGGATAAAATGGATGAGATTGAAGTGGTAGAAGTAGCCGATAATGAAAAATTAGGGGTTTCTTATCAGAGGGATGAGAAGAGTTTTAAAGACAAGAATGGTGAAATTATTGATACTAATTTTATGAATGAAATAATTGAGACAACTAAGAATAAGTTGAACATCCTTAAGGACTAGGGTAGTGATACCTGTGGTGTTTTTAAATATTTCTTTTACTTTATCTATGTCGATTAGACCCCAAATTGCCCTGAATTTGTTGAATGGTTTATGAGCAACTATTCTGAAGCTGATGGAGTCATTATGAATAAAACTAAGTCTAGGATCCTTTGCCCTATTCAAACCTCTGTTATTTGCAAAGCCCTATCTATTCCACAATATTTTATTTAGTTATCCCATGAGTATAAAGAGGAAAATATCATTCATTTCTTCCAAGAGTCTACAGCTGAAAGTAAAGAAGCATTCTTGAATTCATGTCTAAAACCCGATAGTGAGGCTGCAGGTTTATCTTACCCCATTCACCTGGTTTTGTTTAAAGAATAAATTTAGTCTTGTATAACGTTAGATAGTCAACTTTTTGGTTTAGATACTAATGTTTATGTCACAGAGTCACTATTCAGTTTGTTGTTTGTCTTAGGTACTTGCCAAATTGAATCTGAACTTCAAGGTCAGGCCTTCCAGTCGTGTTGTCTTAAATTTGGTGAGTTCCTGGATGAGAATATTCATTCTCACTTAGTTAAATTCCATGATACCAGATTTTTTAGATTTCAGTCCTTTTTGCTAAGAATGTTCTTGTCACAAAATGAAGATTACTTATAGTGTTCTGAGTTGGTGATCACAGATGAAATGACCGAGAATTATTATAAGTTTATGAACGATTTGATGGCAGAAGTTTATAGTATTTTATTTCAAGAAAAATTTCCCAGGGTATTACCAGAAATGAAGGAAATATTGTAGCTTCCCCCCAGTAAAATAAAGGAGATTGGTTCCTTTTAGATTTTGGAACAATTATACGATTATATGGTTTTTTACATCAGCCATATGTTCTTTCATCCTTTCTGACAACCAATATTTTCTCTCTGAAATTTCTTATACAAAAGCTTATAGTTAAAGAATAACACATTTTAAGTTTCAGGAAGAGCCTAGATATGAAATTTCCCTGGGAGGAAGGGCCACATGTTGTAAAAAGTGTTGATGTATTTGTAACTTCGGAATGTATTCATCTATGTATCTTATGTATTGTAACCCGATGTTTATTCCGGGATGTATCTATAAAGTAATTGAGTCATGTTGTCATTCCCCGATGTTCCAATCAGGAGAATCAATAATGTAAACAAGTCATGTCAAGTCATAGTGAGTAACCCTCCGATTGTCTAAGGGTTAAAGTCCCCACAGTTCCGGGGCACTAGGGCTATTAGAATCTCCTAGTAGAGGTCAGCCCTGGTAGGGTTTTAGTCATGTCAGGATTAGTATAAATAGAGAACTAGAGTCTCTATTTATCACACAACTCATACACACTCAAGTGTATTGCATAGTTGAGTAAGGAGAAGACACTCAGGCTAGATAAGAATAAGGTTACTATTGTAGGAAGATCACTTACTGTTTTGGGGATTTTCTATTTTGGTGCTAATTCTATCTCTGAGGAAGTTGCAGGGTTTTCTCCATTTATGGTTTCCTCGAGGATAAACACTGTGTTCATTGTCTCTTATGTTTGATTGCTGTGTTTGTTATTCTCTCAGTAAATATCCTAATATAATGCTAGCTTAATAATGAAATTCTAACATGGTATTAGAGCTAACCTGAGAACAAGACACTATGCATATGCGAGAACTAGGGCTTCCTAGTTTGTGGATCTTTCTCCATAGATTTTCAGAAAAATTAAGGTGGAATAACTCTCCTGGTTAGGGTGCATCTTTTTGTCGAAGTAGAATCCAATTCTGAGGTTTTTCAGTTTTGGACCCAACACTGCTGCCAGAAATTAGGGCTTTTCATAGAAGAAGAATTTTTCAGTGAACCCAGGCCTAGATTTATCTCCTCCCCAAAATCGAAGTTAGGGATAAATTTCAAGGCATTTGGGTGAACAAATCTCCGAAAAAGAAAAACCCTAATTTGCTACTGAACCAACACTACAGGATTTCAGCTCAAGTTTCAGATCTGACATCTTGAACCTGGTAAGATATAAATCTTTTGTATTTCCATTTGAGGTTCTCAATTTAAGATGTCTCATCATACCAAGCTTGATGAAAAGCTTGAGGAAGCTGATAACTTCCAAGCTTGGAAGTATAGGATCTCCCTGGTCCTGGAAGAGAATGAGTTGGACTCCTATATCAATGAGGAGGTTCCAGTTCCAGAGGGAGATGAGGCTAAGGCCTTACATAAGAAGAATTTGGCTATGGCAAAGAGAATCATTGCTGATTCTATTAAGGATAATCTCATACCACGGGTGTCCTCCTTCAAGACACCAAAAGGGAGGATGTACATGATTGTTAAAAGAACAACTATGTATATACATGACTTTTGGCTAAAAACCTGCGTGTATATCTGGATTTTTAGCCAAAACTCCACGTGTGTACGTGACTTTTGGCCAAAAACCTATGTATATAGAGAAGGCAGTGGTAAAAAGCAGGCCAAGGGTCAAACCAATAAAGGGGAGTGTCAATCGATGAACATACTATAAAATGCAACACAGAAACAAGGAGAAACAAAGAGTAAGTCAATAATATCAAGCCCATTGTGCCCGCAAACCCCCAAATAGAAACAAGGAACATCCCCAATGGAGTCACCAATTCTATTACGGAGAGAAATTCCTATGGCTTGGGGTACCACAACAGATAGCTTGACTCCAGAAATCAATCATTTCCAATATGCAATAGAAAGTAAATGTCTAACACTAAAGGATCAAACCTCGTACCTTATTCCGGACGGTTGAAGTAGATCCCCATTGAGCTTTCCAACTTCAGCTTGAATTGATAGATTACGTCCTCAACAACAAGTAAACAATACAAGCATTCTATATATTACGGTGTTAGATCTATTCTAGCATATATAATCAATAATGTATAAGAATTTGATATAATCCAATGGATAAAATATTCATTCAAACACACATTATTGGACAGGATGTTATGTATCTAATATTATGAGCAATTACTTAATATTAATGTAGTGTTAATTAAAACGTAGGATCACACCCTTTCAGTGAAACGGTGTATTTTTTACCTATAAAAGGTTTTTCATCATTGTAATTAAATCATCAATTAATATTCAATTTTTACTGTGGTTAACTTCTGAATTCACGTGGGTATTAGAATTTTAGTCCGCTTCAAGTGGTATCAGAGCGAGGTTACTATTCAAGCTTTTAGGGTTTCCCTAGAAAATAGGACCTTGTCCTTAAAATAAAAAAAGAAAAAAGAAAAGGTGAAAAAAAAGTAAAACAAAAAAAAAGGGTTAAAAGTGAAACCACACATGGTTTCTAAATAAGTGGGGTTGGGTTTGAAAATAAAGTACAAAATAATTACTTGTAAAGAGAAAGTGAGATTTGAACCTAGGTGGGGAATGTAACACTCATCCCCCCCAACCACCCAATCTACTCACATTTTACAAAACTTAAGGGAAAATAATGATTTTATTATATAATAATTAATATAATAATATTAATTATTATTCCTTAAATCTCACCATTCTTAATAAAACAAAATTCCTCCCTGCACCAGAAAAATGGCAGAAATGAATGAAATTAAAGAAAGAATGGAGAAATTAGAGCTTAACCAAGCCCAAGGTTCTAAAAATATTGAGGGTTTACACTCAAGACTCAACCAAATCGAAGGAGAACTACACAGAACCAAAAGCGAATTATCAGAGACTGTCAGAAAAGAAGTCAACTTATCAGTATCTTGGGAGATGGAAGGTGTAAAAAGAAACATTGCAGAATTGTTCAAAGATGGGTTAAATAAACTCGAGCATCATTTGGAAAACAAAATTAATACACTAGTGGGCACTATGTTAAAGGAAGACCAACCATCCTCAAATTCAAGGCACCATAAGACAATCCCTCCCAAAAGAGGAAGTCCACAAGAAGAGTTCGATCACGATCTCTCTCCAAATCATGAGCAATCACTTTCTCCTCCAAAAAGGAATAGATATCAAATTAAACCCAAGTTAGAATTGTCAAAATTCAATGGAGACACAAAACGGAGTGTGGCATGGATCAACAAGGCAGAAGAATTTTTTTCCATACACAATATCACAACTGACGAGGAAATGATAAAATATGCCTCTATGCAACTAGAAGAGCGGGCTTACAACTGGTACATGTGGTGGAAGGTTACAACACAGGAAACTAAGCGCAAGTGGAGAACATTCAAAAACGATTTCTTTAAGAGGTTTGAAGACTTAAAAGAAAAAGACTTCTTCGCAACACTTACCAGATTACAGCAAAAAGGTGAGGTCGATGAATACACCGACGAATGGGAAGCCCTGGCAACACGTGTGCCAAAAATCACAGATAGTCAACGCCTCCAGACTTATGTGTATGGACTAAAACCCTATATAAGAGATGAACTAGAGCTACTAAATGTATCAACCTTGGACAAGGCGAGACGCAAGGCAAAAATCATTGAAGAAAAATTTAAAAAAACGTGGAACAAAAACCATGACAAGGATAGAAGGTCTACGAAAACCGACACCAAATACCAGCCACCACATTTGAGGAATGACAACAAAACCACCTTAGAATCCCAGCGGATGAAAGAAGGAAAGTGTAAGTATTGCGGAGATAAGTGGGACCCAAGACACAGATGTTTAAAAAAAGAGACCACCAAGAACTTATATCAATGTGAAGCAGAAGAAGAAGACAAGTCAGATAGTGATGAATTCGACATAGAAGAAACTCGTGACATTGAAAATCCCTTGTCAGATTCAGAAGATGAAGAAACTCCCAAAATATCAATTGCAGCCATAACAGGAATACACCAACCACAAACATTAAAATTAAAAGGGCATATAAAAAATAACAATGTTGTAGTCCTATTCGACACAGGAAGCACCCATAATTTCATTGACGTAAGTGTTGCAAAGAAGCTTAACCTTTTCATATATCCAGTACCCAACATGAAAGTAATGGTAGCAGATGGAAAGAAGATCGAAAAAGTAGGGAAATGCCACAAAGTTAAGCTACAAATACAAGACTATAACCTTGAGTCAGAATTTTATGCAGTGCCCTTAGGAGGAGTTGATGTAGTATTAGGAATTCAGTGGTTGCAAACACTAGGTACCTACTCAGCAAACCACCAAGAACACTTTATAAAATTTAAATGGCAAGGAGAAAGATACAAATTATATGGGTTCCAACCCCCTCGCACGCAACTTGTGTCATCCCACAAAATGGAGAAGCTAATTCGAAAAGGAGCACCAGCATATGTTGTACAATGCCAAGAGATGGAATTATTAACTTCAGAAGTAGTTAAACAAAATCATCCAGAGATCCAAGGATTAATCCAAAAATACAAAAAAGTATTCGAAGACCTCCCCATGGAGTTACCACCAGAAAGGAAGATCAAGCATGTCATCGAAATCAAGTCAGGATCCAGCCCTGTCAATGTTAAACCCTATAGGTATCCACACCACCATAAAACAGAGATTGAAAGATTAATCCGTGATTTATTGAGATGTGGAGTGATTACAGAAAGTCGAAGTCCTTATGCTGCACCAGTAGTATTGGTATGAAAGAAGGATGGATCATTTAGGCTATGCATCGATTACAGAGGACTAAACAAAATAACTACTAAAGACAAATTCCCCATTCCATTTATCGATGAAATGTTGGACGAACTGCATGGCGCAAGGTACTTTTCAAAATTAGACTTAAGGTCAGGATATTACCAAATCAGAGTAAGGCTAGAAGATGTGGCGAAGACAGCCTTCCGAACCCATGAGGGACATTACGAATTTAAGGTAATGCCTTTTGGGCTAACCAACGCCCCAGCAACATTTCAAGCAACCATGAATAACCTATTCTAGTCATTCCTAAGGAAGTTTGTATTAGTGTTTTTTGATGACATCCTTATATACAGTAAGACATGGAAGGATCATCTTACACACCTAGAACAGGTGCTCTCTATTTTAAAAGAAAATCAGTTCTACGCTAAGATGTCCAAATGCACATTCGGTGAAGAAGAAGTGAGCTATCTTGGACACGTAATATCTAAAGAAGGGGTTAAGGTTGATCCAGAAAAAATCAAATCCATCACAGAATGGCCCAACCCTACTAACATCTCCAAGTTAAGAGGATTCCTTGGGCTAACGGGATACTACAGAAGATTCATTAGGAATTATGCACATAGAACCGCACCGTTATCCAACCTTCTAAAAAAGAATGCATTCCATTGGAATGAAGAAGCGGAAAAATGTTTTGAAGCCTTAAAAGGAATTATGTCCTCCACACCTGTATTAGCTACCCCAGACTTCTCAAAACCATTCGTGATAGAATATGACGCTTCAGGTTATGGGTTGGGAGCAATACTAATGCAAGATGAACACCCAATAGCTTTTGAGAGCATAAAATTAAACAAGCGAGAACAATTGAAGTCTACATATGATAAAGAAATGCTGGCAATTATGCATGCATTGGTAAAGTGGCGACAATACCTCTTGGGGAGCAAATTCATGATCCGCACAGACCATAATAGTCTTCAATACCTACTTCAACAGAAAACGTTATCCACAGAACAACAGAAGTGGATAGAAAAAATTGCTGCTTTTGACATGGAAATAATACACAAAAAAGGGAAAGAAAATGTAGTCGTAGATGCACTCTCTAGAAAAGATGAGGATATCACCTCTTACTCCATCTCGGTTGCAATTCCAGAATGGCTGAATGAAATACGAAGCGAATATGCCAAGGACCCAGAAACAAGCACTATAATTAACAACTCCAACCGTGACCCCAAATTTGAATGGAAAAACGATATTCTTTGGTATAAGGGGAGGATTTATTTGAACTCAAACTCTAAATTCAAGGTTAAAGTAATAAAAGAATCCCATGATTCACCAGCCGCCGGACATGTAGGATTCTTCAAATCTTATTATAATGCAAGAAGGTCATTTTTCTGGAAGGGAATGCAGAAAGATATCCAGCAATATGTGGCAGAATGCGACAATTGCCAGAGAAACAAAAGTGAAAATGTTTTAACCCCAGGGTTACTCCAACCCCTACACATTCCAAACCAGAAATGGGAAGAGATATCAATGGATTTCATCGATGGGTTACCTCCATCAGAAGGAAAGGACAAAATCCTTCTAGTGGTCGATCGATTAACCAAATTTGCTCACTTCATGGCAATTAAAAAAATAGACACGGCAAAACAAATTGCAGAAGTATTTTGCAAAAATGTCTACAAATTGCATGGCTTCCCAAAAGTCATCGTCAGCGACAGAGATGCAAAATTTAATGGGAAATTTTGGAGGGAATTCTTTAAACAAATGGGTACATCACTCAATATGAGCTCAGCTTACCACCCCCAAACAGATGGTCAAACTGAAGTCATAAATAAATGCTTAGAAGCATATCTACGTTGTTTCGTAACAGATAAACAAAACCATTGGTCTCAATGGTTACACTTAGCAGAATGGTGGTACAATTCAACATACCACACCTCCGCAAAAATGACCCTTTTCCAAGCGTTATATGGGTACGAACCTCCAAATTGGAAGGAGTTAGTTTTGAATGATAGTAATGTTCCAGAAGTAAGGAACCAACTAGAGAAATGCCAAAAAACAATTGAATTACTAAAGGATAACTTAATCATGGCACATAATCGCATGAGGCAACAAGCAGATCAACGCAGAACCGAAAGAGAATTTGAGGTAGGAGATTGGGTATTCATAAGACTCCAACCCTATAAACAAGTATCCCTTAAAAGTGGAGGGAAATACAAGTTGGTCCCAAAGTTCTATGGACCGTACCAGATTATCCAAAAGATTAGTCAAGTGGCATATAAATTACAGTTACCTGATAAAAGTCGTATCCACATTGTCTTCCATGTATCATGTCTCAAAAAAATGTTGGGTAAACATCAAATAGTACAAACAATACTTCCTATGTTAGATGAAGAAGGAAGGGTCATTTGGGAACCTGAGGCAATCCTTGCAATCCGAGAAAGAAAAATCCGTTCTAGAACACTCAAGGAATATCTCATTAAGTGGAAGAATTTTCCAGATGAAGATGCATCATGGGAGACAAAACAATTTCGTCAAAAATACCCGTCATTACCCTTGCTTTGAGGACAAAGCATTCTAAAAGACGACGGCAATGTTATGTATCTAATATTATGAGCAATTACTTAATATTAATGTAGTGTTAATTAAAACTTAGGATCACACCCTTTCAGTGAAATGGTGTATTTTTTACCTATAAAAGGTTTTTCATCATTGTAATTAAATCATCAATTAATATTCAATTTTTACTGTGGTTAACTTCCGAATTCACGTGGGTATTAGAATTTTAGTCTGCTTCACAGGAAAAGATATTTCTATTAATATAAATAATAGATTACAAGATACAACCTCTAACAGCACGTCTACGAACTGACGAACCTGAATCCCCCACTTGGGCCTCCACCACTTCAATCCTCCATCTCTCGATAGCAAGCTCACAAACAAAAGGTAAGTTTAGGAAGAACACACTAGTGCTCTAAGGGATAAAGGGATGCAGACTCAAGCATAAGTTCTGGCAACAATGGACTATAGTTTCTTTGCTCTCAATTCTCTCATATGCCTTCAATGTACCATAGATTTCCTTATATAGCTTTTTCAAAGGGGTAATGAAAGGTCGAATCCGAGCAATCTCAAGGCATAGGGAAGGCCAGGAGTCAAGTGAGTCAGATCCATGTCAAGGAAAACTCCAAAAGGATTTGGATTTTATACACATCCCGATAAACGTAGTTTTAGTGGTCAAACCCGTGTATATAGGCGCTTATAGGTTTAAAAGTCATGTGTATCATTTTTCACATTTTTTTAGGGATGGTCAAGGAAACATCAAAGGACAAAAAATGGTCCATACAAAGTGTGATTCACCTGGAGTGGTAAAATCAGCTATAACAAACATGGCTAAATGTAAGGCTGCTCCATTCCCTTTCCATTCAAGGATCATCCTTGAAGAAGGAAAAAGCACACCTCCCATGGACTGCACTATTTATCGACAGTTGATAGGTAGCCTGCTCTACTTGACTCATTCTCAAACTGATATCTGTTATGCCATCAGCTGTGTCAAGATACATGCAGAAGCCTCATGATCTTCATTTGAAGTAATCCAAGAGGATCCTCCAGTATATTTAGGGAACCAGGACCTACAACATTCACTATGTTGCAGACTCTGAGCTAGAGCTGGTTGGTTACACAGATTCTAATTGGTCGAGTGATTCTATTGATCAGAAGTCAACTTCTAGATATGTATTCATGTTTGGTGGTGGCCCCATTTGCTGATCTATAAAAAAGTAGGCTGCCATAGCATTGTCTTCAGCATAGGCCAAGTGCCGAGGAGCAGTGAATGCTTACATCCAAGATGTTTGGTTGCAAGGCATTCTTTCAGAGTTTGATCTTGGTAGTACTTTGTCCACTATCCTCTTTTGTGACAATCAAAGTTCTATTAAGATATCCACAGATCCAATTAGTAGGCAGAGGACCAAGAATGTAGAGATACACATGCACTACATCATAAATGCACCTAATTGCTAACTGATGGTTACAATCAGTTAAGTTGAGTGGTGAAGGCACCTCCTTTCATTATATTGATTATTTTATTAATATCTAATGAACTGGAGTCAACAGGGGCGCCTCCAACCACGTCTGATGGCCAATTTGACTTCAGTTAACCTCATCGGGGTTCATTGAAGTTATTAATATGCTACCAAATGTTGGTTTTTATGCAGTGACATGTGTCTGAGCTAATTTCAGTTATACTCAGTTATTCATTGCACTCAGAATTTAGTTAGGACTCAGTTGAGTCAATCCGCACTTGATCAGTTGGTTAACTAGTGTGTTTACTGTGGCTTACAGTCAGTTAAGCTACACCCATTCATTCAATTCGAATGACCTCCTTGGGAATTCAAATTGTCTTCGCATTCATGCATCTTGCATGATTATTGTATTGTATTATTCATTATTCATTGATTATAGAGAGCTGCTACTCATATTGCAGCACCATTTTGCCAATTTTATCCTTAATTGTTTGAATTCTTTGTGAGACTATGTTTTCAGTCCCTAGATGATTGTGATAAATTAATAGAGACATTGATCGATGGTTGCAACAATGATCATTTTTTGATTGACGGATGAGATGTATTCCACGAATCAGAATTACTCAACAAATCAGTTCTAAATTGATTTGCGGAATATTAAAGTTTCCACAGTTGGACGGTTTCGATGAAGGCAGTTTCCAGATCAAGGGTTAATATCGATTCCACTTAATCAAGTTGTGTAGGGTGTTAGTCTTAAATGTTGGTATTGAGATCTTGCATATGGATGGAGTAGATTTCAAAGAAGATCAAATCTATGAGAAAAATTATAAGAAATGCGTCATGGTTATTAAACATAAAAAATTATAAAAGGCATCTATGTGGAGTTCCAAAATTTTGTTTTTTTCTAATTTATGGGATTGATGATAACCTTGACTGTGTGCGAAGTGCCAGCGTGGACAAAAATCAGAACACTGTGCAAATTGACAAGGTAGGCATTTTGAAACCTTCCAAGTACTTTTGAAAATGGATAAAATGGATGAGATTGAAGTGGTAGAAGTAGACGATAATGAAGAATTAGGGATTTCTTATCAGAGGGATGAGGAGAGTTTTAAAGACAAGAATGATGAAATTATTGATACTAATTTTATGAATGAAATAATTGAGACAACTAAGAATAAGTTGAACATCCTTAAGGACCAGGGTAGTGATACCTGTGGTGTTTTTAAATCTTTCTTTTACTTTATCTATGTCGATTAAACCCCAAATTGCCCTGAATTTGTTGAATGGTTTATGAGCAACTATTCTGAAGCTGATGGACTCATTATGAATAAAACTAAGTCTAGGATCCTTTTCCCTATTCAGACCTCTATTATTTGCAAAGCCCTGTCTATTCCACAATATTTTATTTAGTTATGCCAGGAGTATAAAGAGGAAAATATCATTCATTTCTTCCAAGAGTCTACAGCTGAAAGTAAAGAAGCCTTCTTGAATTCATGTCTAAAACCCGATAGTGAGGCTGCAGGTTTATCTTACCCCATTAACCTGGTTTTGTTTAAAGAAGAAATTCAGTCCTGTGTAACCTTAGATAGTCATTTTTTTCATTTAGATACTAATGGTTATGTCACAGAGTCACTATTGAGTTTGTTGTTTGTCTTAGGTACTTGCCAAATTGAATATGAACTTCAAGGTCAGGCCTTCCAGTTGTGTTGTCTTAAATTTGGTGAGTTCCTGGATGAGAATATTCATTCTCACTTAGTTAAATCCCATGATACCAGAGTTTTTAGATTTCAGTCCTTTTTGCTAAGAATGTTCTTGTCACAAAATGAAGATTACTTATAGTGTTCTGAGTTGGCGATCACAGACGAAATGACCTAGAATTATTATAAGTTTATGAATGATTTGATGGCAGAAGTTTATAGTATTTTATTTCAAGAAAAATTTCCCAGGGCATTACCAGAAATGAAGGAAATATTGCAGCTTCCCCCCAGTAAAATATAGGAGATTGGTTCCTTTCATATTTTGGAACAATGATACGATTATATAGTTTTTTACATCATCCATATGTTCTTTCATCCTTTCTGACAACCAATATTTTCTCTCTGAAATTTCTTATATGAAAGCTTATAGTTGAAGAATAACACATTTTAAGTTTCAGGAAGAGCCTAGATATGAAATTTCCCTGGGAGGAAGGGCCACATGTTGTAAAAAGTGTTGATGTATTTGTAACTTCGGAATGTATTCATCTATGTATCTTATGTATTGTAACCCGGTGTTTATTCCGGGATGTATCTATAAAGTAATTGAGTCATGTTGTCATTCCCCGATGTTCCAATCGGGAGAATCAATAATGTAAACAAGTCATGTCAAGTCATAGTGAGTAACCCTCCGATTGTCTAAGGGTTAAAGTCCCCACAGTTCCGGGGCACTAGGGTTATTAGACTCTCCTAGTAGAGGTCGGCCCTGGTAGGGTTTTAGTCATGTCGGGATTAGTATAAATAGAGAACTAGAGTCTCTATTTATCACACAACTCATACACACTCAAGTGTATTGCATAGTTGAGAAAGGAGAAGACACTCAGGCTAGATAAGAATAAGGTTACTACTGTCGGGAGATCACTTACTATTTTGGGGCTTTTCTATTTTGGTGTTGATTCAATCTCTGAGGAAGTTGCAGGGTTTTCTCCATTTATGGTTTCCTCGAGGATAAACACTGTGTTCATTGTCTCTTATGTTTGATTGTTGTGCTTGTTATTCTCTCAGTAAATATCCTAATATAATGCTAGCTTAATGATGAAATTCTAACATGGTATCAGAGCTAACCTGAGAACAAGACACTGTGCAGATGCGGGAACTAGGGCTTCCTAGTTTGTGGATCTTCCTCCACAAATTTTCAGCAAAAGTAAGGTGGAATAACTCTCCTCCTTAGGGTGCATATTTTTGTCGAAGTAGAATCCAATTCTGAGGTTTTTTAGTTTTGGACCCAACACTACTACCAGAAATTAGGGCTTTTCATAGAAGAAGAATTTTTCAGTGAACCCAGGACTAGATTGATCTCCTCCCCAAAATCGAAGTTAGGGATAAATTTCAAGGCATTTGGGTGAAAAAAATCTCTGAAAAAGCAAAACCCTAATTTGCTACTGAACCAACACTACAGGATTTCAGCTCAAGTTTCAGATCCAACATCTTGAACCTGGTAAGATCTAAGTCTTTTGTATTTCCATTTGAGGTTCTCAGTTTAAGATGTCTCATCATACCAAGCTTGATGAAAAGCTTGAGGGAGCTGATAACTTCTGAGCTTGGAAGTATAGGATCACCCTGGTCCTGGAAGAGAATGAGTTGGACTCCTATATCAATGAGGAGGTTCCAGTTCCAGAGGGAGATGAGGCTAAGCCCTTACATAAGAAGAATTTGGTTATGGAAAAGAGAATCATTGCTGATTCTATCAAGGATAATCTCATACCACAGGTGTCCTCCCTCAAGACACCTAAACCAATGTTTGACGCCCTAATCAAATTGTTTGAAGGGAAGAACATAAACAGGAAGATGACTTTGAGAAACCAATTGAAGAATTTGAAGATCCAGAATGCTGAGACTATTCAGTCTTACTTTACAAGGGTTTCTCAGATCAAGGAGTAGCTAGAAGCAGTAGATGAAGAAGTGGAAAATGCTGAGATTGTGATGACCACCTTGAATGGTCTCCCCAGAACATGGGACTCTTTCATTCAAGGAATCTATGCCATAAAGAAGTTAGTCAAATTCAGCAGACTATCGGAAGAATGCTCTCAAGAAGAAGCTAGGATAGCATCTTGAGAAGAGAAGATGGGTAGTGAAGATCAAGCTCTCACAGTTGAATCCAAGAAAATCAGGAGGAGCAATTATCACTCCAAAGGTAAGACCTCACACTCTAGAAAAGATCCAAATACTATTAGATGTTACACATGTGATGAGAAAGGTCACATATCCCAATTCTTCCCTAACAAAAGAAATCTAAGGAAGAATAACAAGAGAAGACATCATGCCCATGCTATAGAGGTTGATAAACCTTCCACAAAGAGATTCAGACAAGAGAGTGATGACTCTTCAAGTGAGGATGAATATGTACTGATCTCAGCTCTAATGGGAACTGTTTCACATGGAAGCAATGATTGGCTTATAGACAATGGTGCTTCCAAGAACATGACGGGATTCAAAGAATCATTTGTAAAGCTATCTGAACATGAGTCACCTCACAAGGTGCAACTTGGGGATGACTACCAGTATCCAATAAAGGGTAGTGGTGAATCCTTCTATAAGCTATACTTTGGAAAGTCTTTGAAGATGAAGAATGTATTATTTGTTCCAGGACTAAAGAAGAACCTCCTCTCCATATCTGCATTGGATGCAAAAGGAATGAGGGTTGCTTTTGTAGATGGCCAAGTTCTTATGTGGCCAAAAGGAAAGACTTTTGACGATGCAATTGTGATCAGAGAACAAGAAGGAGGTCTATACAAGTTGAAGGGCCAACCAGATCAAGCTTTGGTTCATGAGATAGTAGAACCAAATGAACTTTGGCATAGAAGGCTTGCACATGTGCATTACAGAGCACTACCACTTGCAAGCAAAGTTGTTGAAGGTCTTCCAGAAATACAAGCAAAACATGAAGGGGTCTGCAAAGGATGTGCGAAAGGAAAGAATACAAAGAAGACATTTCCAAGTAGCAAGAGCAAAGCAAAAGGAATCTTGGAAATCATCCACTCCGATGTATATGGACCAATGTCATCAAGCTCACTAAGCGGGTATGTGTACTATGTTTCTTTTATTGATGACTTTTCTAGGAAGACATGGATTTACTTCATGAAGAATAAAGATGAAATGTTTAGCAAGTTCAAGGAATTCAAAGCCTTGATCGAGAACCAGACTGAAAAGAAGATCAAGACTTTTTGATTAGACAATGGTGGAGAATTCACTTCAAATGAGTTCAAGGAACTATGTAAGGACTTAGGGATTAAGAGGGAGTTTTCCACTCCTTACAATCCACAATAGAATGGGGTTGCAGAGAGGAAGAATAGAACCATCATGGAAGCTGCTATGCTTCATGATCAAGATCTTCCTATGCACCTTTGGGCAGAAGCAGCTAGAATAGTAGTGTATGTACAAAACCATACTCCACACAGAGTATTCGAGAACAAGACTCCTGAATAAGTCTTCTCCAGTAAGAAACTAAAAGTCATCCATCTCAGAATATTCAGCTGTCATGTGTACATACACATTCCAAAAGAGAAGAGAACAAAATTAGATCCTTCCAGAAAGAAGGGTATATTTGTGGGATACTTTGAAAGCTCAAAGGCTTATAGAATATACTTCCCAAGATTCAAAAATATTGACATCAGCAGGGATGTAACATTTGACGAATATTCAGCTACAACAAATCCAGAAAGAAACCTGCTGAAGAACCTGAAGAAGTAGAAGCTCCCAGAATTCATGATACAATCATGAACGAAGAAACTCAAGAAGAAGATCGAGAATTTGAAGAACCACAAAGACCTGTAGATCCACCACAAGAAAAGAATCCTCACAAGAGGAAACCTGCTTGGGTACGAGAGATTATCCAAGGTGCGGAAAGATATGGGGTTCCAGAAGAGAATCTCAGAGAAAGAAAGAGGACCAGATCCTATTCCAGTTATGTAGCTTTACTATGTGAATTTATTGATAAAGAACCTTCTGAGTATGAAGAAGCAGCAGAACGGAAAGAATGGAAGGATGCGATGATCGAAGAGTATCAATCGATCATGAAGAATGATGTTTGGGATGTTGTCCCAAGACCAGAAGGGAAGTCAGTAGTAACTTCCAAATGGATCTACATGATCAAGCATGCTGTAGACAGTAGCATTGAAAAGTATAAGGAAAGATTTGTGGCTTGGGGTTTCTCTCAGAAAGAAGGAATAGACTATGAAGAAACCTTTTCACCTGTAGCCAGATACACTTCCATCAGATCGACACTTGCTCTGGCTGCAGTGATGAAATGGAAGATACACCAAGTGGATGTCAAGACTGCTTTCTTGAATGGTGTAGTATAAGAGGAAGTGTATGTGGAGCAGCCACTCGGTTTTGAGACACATGACAGGGAGTCTCATGTGTGTAGACTGAAGAAAGCCCTGTATGGTTTGAAACAGGCACCGAGGACATGGTATGGTAGAATTGACAGCTTTCTATCCAGTTTGGGCTTTACCAAGAGTAAAGTAGATTCCAACCTTTACTACAAGGTGGAAGGTGGAAACCCAGTGATACTTCTACTATATGTAGATGATTTGTTTGTGACAGGAATGGATGGGTTGATTGCTGATACAAAGAGAAAGCTTGCTGCTGAGTTCGAGATAAAGGACTTGGGAATGATGCATTATTTCCTAGGTATGGAGGTGTGGCAAACTACAAATGGAATCTTTCTTGGACAAGGAAAGTATGCAGTAGAGATCCTAAAGAGATTTGGGATGATGGACTGCAAGGCATTAACCACACCTATGGCATCAAACTTGAAGCTATTGAGTGATGTTTCATCAGAGATAGTTGATGTCATGATGTATTGTCAGATGATTGGGTCCTTGATGTACCTGACGAACATGAGACCAGATATTTGCTTTGCTATGAACACCTTGAGCCAATACTTGACAGATCCAAGACATGTTCACTTGACTGCTGCAAAGCATATTCTGAGGTACCTGAAGGGTACAGTTGATTATGGGCTCAAGTATAAGGCTGATCAAAGGATTAACCTGGAGGGTTATGTTGATTCAGATTGGGCAGGTAGTGCCATCGATAGGAAGAGCACTTCAGGGTGTTGCTTTAGTATGGGATTAGGTGTGATCTCATGGTTTAGCAAGAAGCAATCCTGTGTGGCACTGAGTATAGTTGAAGCAGAGTATGTTGTAGCCTGTTCAACTAGTTGTGAGGTAGTATGGCTAAGGAAGCTACTGTCTGATTTGTTTGATCTCCAGTTAGATGCTACTTGTATATACTATGAAAACCAGAGCTGTGTAAAGTTGTCAAAGAATCTAGTATTCCATGACAAGTCGAAGCATATTGAGATCAAGTATCACTATATCAGGGATATGGTGCAAAGAGGAGCAGTGAAGCTCCAGTATGTTGTGACAGATGAACAGATAGCTGATGTGTTGACTAAGCCATTGGCTAGGGTGAAGTTTGAGTACTTCAGGGAGAATCTTGGTGTTCTCCATATCGAGGTTCCTCCAAAGAGGAAGTGATGTGTCCATGCTGTCCCATTCTGACATGGTGAGAGGATTGGTTCCTTCCATGATCAGATGAAAGTACTGTGCCATTCTGACATGGTGAGAGGATTGGTTCCTTCCATGATCAGATGTAAGTGCTGTGCCATTCCGACATGGTGAGAGGATTGGTTCCTTCCATGGTCAGATGTAAGAGATATTACATGGTGAGAGGATTGGTTCCTTCCATTGTCAGGTATATGTGGATGCCACATCCAGCATGAAAAAGGGTTGGCTCTGTGAAGACACATCTAGTATGAAAAAGGACTAGCTATGTGTAGATGCCCTACCTAGTATGAAAAAGGACTAGCTCTGGGAAGGCTCATCTAGTATGAAAATGGACTAGCTCTGAGTAGCTACCACAGCTGGTATGAAAAAGGACCAGCTCTATGATGCCTCATCTGGTATGAAAAAGGACCAGCTCTGTGATGCCCTACCTAGTATGAAAAAGGACTAGCTCTGGGAAGGCTCATCTGGTATGAAAAAGGACCAGCTCTGTGATGCCCTACCTAGTATGAAAAAGGACTAGCTCTGGGAAGGCTCATCTAGTATGAAAAAGGACTAGCTCTGAGTAACTACCACACCTGGTATGAAAAAGTACCAGCTCTGTGATGCCTCATCTAGTATGAAAAAGGACCAGCTCTGTGATGTCATACCTAGTATGAAAAAGGACTAGCTCTGGGAAGGCTCATCTAGTATGAAAAAGGACTAGCTCTAAGTAGCTGCCTCATCTGGTATGAAAAAGGACCAGCTCTGTGATGCCTCATCTGGTATGAAAAAGGACCAGCTCTATTATGCCTCATCTAGTATGAAAAAGTACTAGCTCTGAGATGATACATCTAGTATGAAAAAGGTCTGGCTCTGTAGAGGTTCCTATGACGAGAAGAATCAAGAGATAGCACGTGTGATGATGCCCAATGATGATCCAGATCGAGTGATGATGATCCAGATACAGTGATGATGATCCAACAGTGATGATCCAAATCAAGTAATGATCCAGATCCAGTGATGATCCAGATCCAGTGATGATCCAAATCCAATGATGATGCCTCATGATGATCCAGATCCAGTGATGATTTCCCATGATGATCCATATCGAGAGATGATCTAGATCCTATGACTTGAAGACAAATATTTCTTGAATATGAATATGACTTAAAAGACTCAGAGGACCTTATATGTAGATGACGAGATGATCCAGTTGAAGCAGAGAAGAAGACCAGTGCTAAAAATTGTGTCGAAAGAATACCTTCCTAGTTAAGAGGGAGTGTTGATGTATTTGTAACTTCGAAATGTATTCATCTATGTATCTTATGTATTGTAACCCGATGTTTATTCCAAGATGTATCTATAAAGTAATTGATTCATGTTGTCATGCCCCAATGTTCCAATCGGGAGAATCAATAATGTAAACAAGTCATGTCAAGTCATAGTGAGTAACCCTACAATTGTCTAAGGGTTAAAGTCCCCATAGTTTTGGGCCACTAGGGTTATTAGACTCTCCTAGTAGAGGTCAGCCTTGGTAGGGTTTTAGTCATGTCGGGATTAGTATAAATAGAGAACTAGAGTCTCTATTTATCACACAACTCATACACACTCAAGTGTAGCACATAGTTGAGGAAGGAGAAGACACTAGAGCTAGATAAGAAGAAGGTTACTACTATTAGGAGATCACTTAATTTTTTGGGGCTTTTCTATTTTGGTGCTGATTCTATCTCTGAGGAAGTTGCGGGGTTTTCTCCATTTATGGTTTCCCCAAGGATAAACACTGTGTTCATTGTCTCTTGTGTTTGATTGGTGTTCTTGTTATTCTCTCAGTAAAGATCCTAATATAATGCTAGCTTAATGATGAAATTCTAACAAAAAGTAGAGTTGTTCTACCCATAATTGATAATATGCTCAAAATCATGGGTTTTTCTTTGGGGACTGCAACTAACTATGATCCACACCAAGTAATCTAAAAAGTAAGATAGACAAACAATAATAATCCTTTTGAACACACTGAAGTAGCTGGACTCATGGAGGAAGCTAATTGGGAAGATTATCCTGACAAAGCTCCAGATATGGTCAGCATGGAACAAGACTCTGTATCTCCCTTACCTAGAAATAATTCACCCCCGATGGATTTGTCTAATGTAGTGGCATTTGTTGGTAATATCTCATCCTTAATAAGTTTTTCAAGAACTTCAAAGAAGAGAGAGCATTCAGATTTCATGGGAACTAAGGAAGAAGACACTGCTAGCACACCAAAAAAGTAGAAAACTGAACAAGAAGGAGAAATGGTACAAGTAAATAAGAGTAGTGTGAAAGGAAAGCAGAAACAAGAAAAACCCAAAGTGACTGGTCTAGAACTTAAAGAATATGTTTTTGATGGATTGACTCCAAACAAGTATTCATCAAAGGAGAAATGGTTGAATACATACAGAGAAAAAGCTGATAAAACCTTTAATGAGACAGTGAAGTTATATGAGGAAGTAAGATAGTTTCCCACGCCATATGTAACATTGAAAACTATAAGGGATCATGCCAAATATACCCTGAGTTTGGCTATGACTGTAGGCAATAAGGTATCATAGGTGAATGTCAACCTAGAAAATAACCCTACCATAGACATAATACATTTTCATAGGGAGGCAGGTGATATTTTATATTCAAGATTGCTCAAATATACATTGTAGGTATCTAAGCTGGAATCAAATAAAAAGAGAGCTCAAGACCTCCTAAGGAAAGAGAAGGTGGAGAACAAATCCCTTTGAATTAAGATTAAAAATTTGTAGGATGATTTGTTGAAATTTGATGGGCAATCAGACAAAGGAGCAGTGGCTCAAAAGCTATTTGATGAAAAAGAGAAAGAGGTTCAGGTACTAAAAAAGAAATTGAAAATTCATTCCACTCAGCTTATTCAGACTTCTGAATTGACAGATTTTGAGAAGGAAAATGAAGCATTAAACACTGAACTGTTAGATTGTAAAAACAAGCTGTTAAAGCTTGAAGGAAAGGAAAAGCAATGGGGAAAAGATGCTAATATTTTGGTAGAAATTGAGAAGGATCTAAAAGCTAAGATGGCAGCAAAAGAGAAGGAATTACAGGAAAAATGTGAAGAAATTATAAATCAATCTACTGTGCCTTCTGGAGAAACAGATGCAACATCTCTCTCTAAAGAAATGTCTCAGGTGAACCTGAAAGATGTAGAACTCTTAAGGTTGAAGCAACAAAACCAGAATCTGGAAGATATGGCTTTGAAAAAAGAGGAAGAAAAGAAGAAGATGGAGGAGAGATGTCAAGCATTAATAAACAAAAATTCCAAGTTAACAAAACAAGTGATTGGAAAAATGGCCTTGCAAGGAGCCAGGCATTTGAATTTGGATGAAATTATTAGAGAATCCAATAAGTTCAGACTATATCTAGATTATATTGCAGACCAGGAAAGTGCTTTGAAAGTAGCCAGGTAGAACATTTTGATAGTGAAACAATGATTGAATAAGAAACCAATATAGGTAGCTCAGAATGCTATCAATTTTCTAAGTACTTTACCAGAAGATCAAGTTAAAAGGTTTGGTATCCAGAACAAAGTTGTTATTGTATCTTGGGCTAGCAAAGTGATTGGAAAGTACAGAATGTTGGATACTGTACAAGATAAGGTGGATATTATAAGTCGTAATATTAAAGAAGTGGCTGATTTATTTAATCCAATATTAAACATGAGAAATCCTTTCTTTTTGGAGGAAAAAGGACCATTACTGTCTCAACAAGAATATCTGGATAAATTGGTCAAGTACAGGTCAGATCACACTAAATTTGAGGATATGCAGGAGGCTCTGTCTAGGAGAGTTGTGTTTGACAAATTGGCTGGAGAGGTCGAATTCCTATTTTATTTTAAAGTCGCATGTACCAATGTGTCTGATCTTTCATACATAGACAACGTGGAGCTTAGAGTTTTGGCACATGAAATGGTCAATGCAGATTTGCCCAATTCTGAACTTTGGAGATCAATTAAACAGTATGGATCAACCAAGTTTAAATTATAGCCATGAATTCAGAGAAAAGACATATTTATGATAAATGTTATTTTAAATACTTTTAGTTAAGGAGTTTTTTTTATCTCAGAATTATTTTTTAATAGATAGGTGTTTTGACAAATGTAATAAACGGTTGAAACCATCAGGAAGTTAGGCTTATTGTTCAGCTCAAGGAGCAATGTATAAGTATTCAGACTTTTGATGAAGCGAGGGTTGGAACCCATGAGATTTTGGAGATCTGTGTATTTCAAGTATTTCATTAATAAAATTACAGAGCTGAAAGTTGGCGTTTTTCCAGAGATTCATGTGTTAGTCCATGTTACAGTTAGTTACTTTATTTTCCCATGTGAATATTTTTCCAGTTTTACCTTTCCATTATGTTTTCTTTCATGTCTGAAATAAGTGTATAATAGTTTGGAATCCATATCTACTATGCTCCATCTTTTGTTTTCAAATATCCACTATACTTTCTTCTAAAGTTAATACAAAATTCATTTTATAATGCTCTGTGTTAATGGATTGTTCATGTTCTTCCTTTTTCACCAAACAATTAAATCTTGATTGTGATTAACTAGCTATCTTGGCTTTGTTTAAAATTTCCATGCAAAAAGTTATGTTTATCCATATTCATATTTGAATCCATAGCCCAATGGTCATGTGTTCAGTTTCAACCAGCCTTATCAATTACAAACAATTGTTCTCATACATATCCATCCTTGTTAATATTTTGTGAGAGATCACCTCTCGGAAGAGAAAAAAACCAGTTTTCTCTTTAAAAGTGGTTCTTTCTATTTCCTGGGAATAGCCTTTACAACTTTTGGTAATTTTCCAGTGCTAACAGATTGGCGTCGTTGCTAGGGAATGAAAGTGCATATCATCCCCAAGGAGAAGGACAAAGATTGCAAAGTTTCAAGAAAGAAATTTATGTGGGCAAGCGTAAGTTTTTACATTTAGAAGAAGGTTGTACATTTCCCTGGTTGTTGGGTTCCAGAATCGTCCTCTATAATGATGCTATTTACATTAATTTCCAGGCATAATTACCATAATCTAGTACATCTATGTTTAATGAGGCTATCTTTACTTTATTTTATTGATGAAAACGCTTAAACATAAAGAAAACATAATCGACTTCTTTTTGATGTATTATGGTCCATACAACCCTTATTTTGGTACTCTATTCGGTACTTCTTCTGATCCTAAGTTTCACACTGGGTTTAATGACATGTTTCTTATTAGGTTCTTGGTTTAATTTATCCTAGTCTTCTATTTTTTGTCGGTTCTGTAAATACCTGCATATGAAATGAAAAACATGAGTTAATGGTAAAAAAGATTTAAAAATTTAAATAAATAAACAAATGCTAAAATATTATTAATGAGTTTGTTTAAATAATAAAAACAAAAAGAAAATCCATTTGATGTTAAATTTTAAAGGAAAAATTATCTAAATTAAATATTAAGGAAAACCATTTTTGGAATGAAGTGATGTAGGGAATGGTAATTGTTTTATATTTAAAGGCCACTTCATATTAACATATGTTCATTTTTAATTGATTTGGGTTAATACATATAAATGTTTAAAACCACTTCATATTAGATTACATTTTCTTTTTAATTACTATGAGTTAATTTAGTGACATGGTTGTTATGGATAGGTCGTGAAATGGACTCACGCACAACAAGAAGGAAGAGGGCGCACATCACGAGAAGAAGAGCTAAGAGAATCCATTATTAAGCCCATATAACTCAGCCACAATCAGTAACCTAACATTCAACAATCAATTCATGCAAAAACCTAGCACAAATTCAACCAAGAATCCGAATTTATGAACTAATTCCAGTAACGTAAAACTTAGATTTTTAGTAAATAATATTTCTCGGCGGCCATATTGTGCCTTGATTTCCTTGCACTCGATAGAATATCTCGCAAAACATGCTAATGGGTTTTGAGAAAGCCTAGCCAGCTCCAAAACCCAGAATTTGTTTCTCCAGAATCATAACCACCAGAGAGATATCGAAGGGGCATTTTTCCAACTTGTTCATATGAGGAAGTAGATAGTTGCAGGCTATGACTCTGGGGCTGCCACTAGAGGTTGCAAGCTCTTCTTGTGCATGATGCGGTTCCCTTTTGTCAATTATGCTCATCTATGTTCATTAAGTCATATAAGTAGTTTATGTTTTGCATTTCAATTTATTAAATTCATCTCAGTAGATGTTTAATTATGGATAATTTTAATTAGATTAAATTTTGTGCAATAGAATAGCTGTTTTTTTTCCTCAATTCATAGAGCTCTACTCAGTAGTTTTTTTACATTTTCATTCTAGTTTATTCCACTCACGTTTTTGCCCATTCATGCATTCTTAACTTGTTGTATTTGTTTATGTCACAATTCTTTTTTGCATTGCTTCTTTATAACCTTAGCACTTACCTCCATGTTGTTATTCTATATCCTTTTCATTTTGATGGCTTCCCTTTCTCCATTCACATTCTGCCCATCTATCTTTATTTTCATGCTTATGTTTGTTGCATTTACAATTGCATTTTTGTCACCACTTCAGGAGACAAGTTTTGTCGGAAGCATGTGAGAATACCGCAAGGAATTTGGGGAAACGGTTCAAAACCCACTTCTCAAATGGGTTCATTTACCCTTAAATGTGGATGGTTTTCAAAATTACTTAACAGATAGGGAGAAAAGTGTGCCCAAACAGACCTCTACGTTTTTCCATTGCGTCCCTGCTAATGATTCTCTTTTTTTTTAATTACGTTTTGCTTCCCATAGTTTACAAATTGAATTATGTATTTCTTTAGATGTGAACTGAATTCCTATTCAGAGCATAGTGGTTGAATTTCATTCTTGAAGCAATAAGTAGTTTCCATTTCTAGAATTAGTGGTTTGAATTATCTTTTAGAATAAAGCTACTTTCTTGAATTTCTTGAATTCTTGAGTTGGATTTCAGAGTTGTCTCTTTACATGGATTAATGAGTCTTACTGTAGCATCATTTTCTTTTAGTCACCATAAATCCGCACTCATTTCTAGCTTTCCGTTAGTTAACAAAAATAGATAGAGAATCGGAGATAGAATTGCTTTATTCTTGCTTGTTGTAGATACAAATAGAATTCCTTTCGTTAATTAGTGTGCTTCACTTTCCATTTCCATATCATAGGGTTTACTTGTTTTCGATTAAACATAGGAAGCATTTCAATTTCTTAAGTAGAGGTTAAATATATTTTCGTACAAGTTATTTCATGCTTTGTAGTTACTCTTTAGAATAGTATTTCGTCTTGTTTTTTACTTCATAGTTAGTTGTTGAAGTTAAGTTGCGTAGATTAATTAGATAGTTTTCTTTTGATTAAATTCCTGTTTTAAAGCATTGCATTTATTTACACTTGGTATTTAGAATAGAATTTTATCCTGCTTTCATGATTTTATAGTTAGTCGTTTGATTGAATTTCATAGAATAGTTAGTTAGCTTGTTCTCTTAGAAATAACATAATCTTCCTACTTTCAAATAGTTGGTTGCAATTGAATTCCTTCCGTAGTTTAGAATCTTTTTGCACAAGTAGATTGCTTTTTTATTCATAGAATATGATAGTTAGTTTGCTTAAAGTTTGAATGATTGTTAAGATATAGTTTCATTTTAGTTTTCTTTCAGACCAAGCATTACTTTCTAGATTAGTGATTTCTTTTCATTACAATTTCAGTTCCTATTCTTAGTTTTAAAATAGAAATTAAATTTAGATTTGAAAATAGTTTCCTCGTATGTAGTGTCTGAATGAAGTGTTCTATGTAATATCGTTTTAGAAATAAGATAGATTCTTTATGTATGTAAGTGAATTAGTTTTCCATTTTGAGTTAGATTTCACTTTCCACTTTCAAGTAAATTACTAGCTTTCGAATAAATTAGGTTAGATTATTTTAGGCCTTCAATCCTGCACATATTGTGCCTACATCTCTAAGTTTACGAGCCCTGGGTTGACATTTTAAGTTGGAATTAATTAACATATATTTTCCCCAACATTTTGGCGTTGTTGCCGAGGAGGTGCTAAAGTGATTGGGGTCTAGCTAGATAGGGGTAGATAGGTTGTCTTTACATTACACAACAAGGGGGAGGGCAGAATGGTAAGATGAGAGGTAAGAACCTGCACATCCACTATAGTGGGGTGCGCCAAAGCCTTATTGTTTCCTTTTTGCACAAGTGTGCTTACTTCACGCAAAGTTTGATTTACTTCTCTTAAGTGTACTTTTTGCAAACATAGGTAGTTTACTTTCTCATAGTTAGGAGTAATTTTATTTCCGAAAACATGGATAGTTTAATTTTCTATAGTTTAATTCCATGTACGTGTGCCTTGCAAATATAGGTAGTTTACTTTCCTGCAATTTACTTGTATGCAAGTGTGCTATTCTTTCAGCAAGTTTGGGGTGTGTTTACTTTTCACAATTTAATTTCATGTAGGTGTGGTGTGTTTAATTTGCAAATTTATTTTAGTAGTAGATAGTCTTTTAAAAAAAACACATAAATTTTTTTGGGTACTGTAAGAACCCCAGGGACTAATCCTTGTGTGAAACAGGACCTACCGACCAAACACATGGATTCAAGGGTGAACATTAGTGTGAGAGAACTCTCTCAAATCCTAGCAATAACTGGGATCTTAATCTCTACCTCTCAGGCAAAAAACATCTTAATAGAAGTTAAGATCTTATCATCCTCTCTTGAAATGAAAGATAGACAAAAATCCCAAGGATTACAAAATGATTGTCCGTGCCAAATTGCAGAGAAAGATATTAATACATTGTAGTATACATCCGAAGGAGAGTGGCCTGAAACTGAAGAGTTCTCTACATGCAAGCTAACATACGCTATGTATACTTCTGAAATCAATCAACCAAGAGGAGGGGATCTGCATGACATGATGAAGGAAGGTGAATATGAGGAATCCATCGAAAGTTGGTTCCAAGAGGTAACCCAGCAACAATACCATTCCTTCATCTGACACCTTCTGATGCAAAGACAAGTAAGTTGGTCGAACTTCCACATTTAGGTAATCATTTCAACAACCTTTTCATATGTGGATAAAGGTATAATTTTCATCTTGCTTCGCACTTGGTTTCATTGGAAAAGTGCTTACACTTGAATAAAGAGTTTTTCTTTCTTTTAGATAGCATAGTATAGTATGTATATAAATAAAAATGTGTATGTGGTTAGTTAGCTTTAGATATTCCTACTTACTTTCTATTTTCATTTAAAATAAAAGAACTAAGAATAAGATCATGTTAACGACTAAACCAAAACAATTTTACATCATTATTCATTTTCATACATGCATATTTATTATTATACCAGTTACTCAAGACCAAATTTAAACATCATGGGGATTTGTCATAAATTAAGGTCTATCTAAAACCTAGAGGTCACTCATACATCCTAGATTCATTATCAGGGATTGTTATTGAAGCACATCTACTACACAGTAGCATAAGGGTGAATGAAATTCCTAGTTTGTGAGGGAACACTACCATATCTCTATATGAAAATATGAATTTTGGGACTAGAGACACCTTTTATTCATTATCTTATGGCTTCATCAACCGTGTGTATCCTTGGTTTAGTAGATTCCTCATGCAACCTTTATTTTGGTTCCATGATAAAAACAGATTAGCTATCCTCCAACCCATATACCATCCCACCCTATAACATGGTTTTCAGAGTTGCTCCCCCACCACTCCTTCATAGGAAAATTTATTTGTTGAATATCTATAGGGAGTGGATATTTGAGACACGAGCCTTTGATGAAAAATAATTTTAAGAGGTTAACTTGCCAGGGTAATGAATAGGCTCGCTAGAAGCGGGTACCGGCCTGTGGTATGACTATGTAAACCTGACAGGGTACTGAACAGGCCTGAGTGAAAGAGGGGAATCTTCCTGGGGAGGACAACTTGTTAAAAAAAAAAGAGAAAAAGAGTCTAAAAATGAGAGAGAAAATATGAAAATGACTCTATGATAATAAATGTTGTTGTGGGTTTATTGGAGGAAGGTATGCATGGTTGTCTAAATAAAATGAACTCCATCAATCTACCATTTGAGAATGTTTGTAAGTTGCACCTAAGACCCTGCTGTCTAATTCATACTATACCTAGGATGTCACTATCCTAGAAGTGGGACCCATAAACTTAGGACTCTAATGAACTCAGGTGCAAACTTGGTCCATAATTACTTGAATAACGATAAACCTTTGAAAAGTAGCAGGAATGATTGGTTTCCTATGGGATTTACAGACCATTTATACCCTCATATTTTCTTTCTAAGGACACGCGGAAAATCCCCTACTAAAAATCATATGGTCTTTGTGGGCATAAACTGTTACTGATTGATTGAATTGTATGTATTAGGGGATCAAAATCAATATGAGCTTGTTTTGATCCTATCACAACATGGAATTAATACTTGTTTTCTTAAAAGTTCTAGTTTTTCTTAGAATAAATCATGTTGGCCTACTTTTCTTGAAAATTGTTGTTAACAATACTTGGGGTGTCAAAATGAACAAATATCAAAAGTCAATTTATTGATGGCCTAGGGACGTGCCAAATATTTGGTATGGGGGAGAATAAGAAGTCTTTAGCTCCTTCTTCTTAAAAGATCAACACTCAATATTTTCAACTTTCTCCAAGATTTATAGTAGCCTTAGTACTTCATCTTGACTTCAATTCTATTTGCTAGAGATTAATAATAGTTAAAATACTTTAGTGTGATTTTAATCCGAAATTTTCTCTCAATGATTCTTTATCAAAACACAAATTGCATACCTTATATTTCATGTCCAATGTTATTTATTAAGTTTTTATGATTTCTTTTTTTATTTTGTTGGGCAATGTTTATTAAGGTATGCATATTTAAAGGAATAATGATTGTATGTATTTTTCAAACACTTTTCATTGTAAATGACATCATTGTTTAACATGACTTCTTACTTCACTTATCATCCATATGATCTATGATATATGTTATTAACATTCAATGAATCATTACGATTACCCTGATATCATAAGATGCATAGATACTTATTTGATTTACCGAACATATTCAAATCATTTCATGATTTGAATATTGTTCATTTTTACTCAAAGATTAGAGCATTATTTTAAAGAAGTATGAATTCATTTCTTAAATTACATCCTCACACATAGTGTTCTCATAATTCATTTTCTTCATCATCAGCTTCTTCTACCATTCATTTACAAACAAAAATTGAAAATTGAAATCTCATATTTTGGAATTTTGGATAGACATGTTAAGTCTGAGAATGAGTTGTTCAAATTTCAAAATTTTAGTGTTCAAAAGACCATCAACAAAATGGGTCATACTAATCACTCCCCCCACGAATTTTGATCTTAATTTCATTTATCTTCCTTGCATGGGGACATGCAAGATCTTCGCTCTGGGGGAGTGTTGGGCTCCAGAATTGTCCTCTATAATGATGCTATTTACATTAATTTCCTAGCATATTTACCATAATCTAGTACATCTATGTTCAATGAGGCTATCTTTACTTTATTTTATTAATGAAAACTCTTAAACATTAAGAAAACATAATCGACTTCTTTTTAATGTATTATGGTCCATACAACCCTCATTTTGGTACTCTATTCGGTACTTCTCCCGATCCTAAGTTTCACACTGGGTTTAATGACATGTTTCTTATTAGGTTCTTGGTTTGATTTATCCTAGTCTTCTATTTTTCGTCGGTCCTGTAAATATCTGCATATGAAATGAAAAGCATGAGTTAATGGTAAACTTTTTCTTTTAAAATTTAAATAAATAAAAAATGCTAAAATATTATTAATGAGTTTGTTTAAATAATAAAAACAAAAAGTAGATCCATTTGATATTAAATATTAAAGGAAACGTTATGTGAATTAAATATTAAGGAAAACCCTTTTTGGAATGAAGTGATGTAAAGAATGGTAATTGTTTTATATTTAAAGGCCACTTGATATTAACATATGTTCATTTTTAATTGATTTGGGTTAATACATATAAATGTTTAAAACCACTTCATATTAACTTACGTTTTTTTTTTAATTACTATGAGTTAATTTAATGAAACGGTTGTTATGTATAGGTCGTGAAATGGACTCATGCACAGCAAGAAGGAAGAGGGTGCACATCACAGGAAGAAGAGCTAAGAGAATCCATCATTAAGCCCATAGAACTCGGCCACAATCAGTTTCCTAGCATTCAACAATCAATTCATGCAACAACTGAACAAAAATTCAGCCAAGATTCCAAATTTATGAACTAATTCCAATAATGTAAAACCTAGATTTTTAGTAAATAATATTTCTCGGCAGCCATATTGCGCCATGGTTTTCATGCACTTGGGAACCTATCTTGAAAAATGGGATATTGAGTTTGAGAGAACCTAGCCAGCTATGAAACCCAAAATTTGTTTCTCCACAATCGCAACCACCAGATAGATATCGAAGGGTGATTTTTCCAACTTTTGCCAAATGTGCGTTTTCTAAGTTGTCCGTTTTTCAAAAATATAAATTAGTTTTAAGAGGTCATGGACTTGGGGATTCAGTTCTATCCTTCCCCACTGGAATTTTTATGTATAAATAAAGTCCCGTAAGGTTGAGAAGGGGTGGTAGCTATTGTTATTGTTGTCATGGCTCACACTTGAGCTGAACTCTGTAATTCTAAACTTGATTGTAATAAGAATCTCATTTCTATGTTTATGTTCATCTAAGGAAGTAGATAGTTTCAGGTTGTGACTCTGGGAGGCCCACCAAATGTTGCAAGCTCTTCTTGTGTATGATTCGGGTTCGTTTTGTCAATTTTGTTCATCTCTGTGCATTATGTCAGATAAGTAGCTTATGTTTTGCATTTCAATTTATTAAATTCAGCTCAATAGATGTTTAATTATGTATGATTTTAATTAGATTAAATTCTATGCAATAGAATATGTGTTTTTTCCTCAATTCGTAGAGCTCTTCCTAGTAGTTGTTTTACATTTTCGTTCTGGTTTATTCCACTCACATTTTTACCCATTCATGCATTCTTAACTTGTTGTATTTGCTTGTGTCACAATTCCTTTTTGCATTGTTGGTTTATAACCTTAGAACTTACCTCCACATTGTTATTCTATCTCTATTTCATTTCTTTGGTTTCCCTTTCTCCATTCATGTTTTGCCCATCCATCTTTATTTTCACGCTTATGTTTGTTGCATTTACGATTGCATTTTCGTCACCACTTCAAGAGACAAATTTTGTGGGAATCGCGTGAGAAGACTGCAAGGAATTTGGGGAAACAATTCGAAACCCACTTCCCAAATGGGTCCATTTACACCTAACCATGGACGGTTTCAAAATTACTTAATAGATAGGGAGAAAAGTGTGACCGAATAGACCTCTGCATTTTTCCATTGCATCTCTGTTCATGCTTCTCTCTTTTTTTTATTTACGTTTTGCTTCCCATAGTTTACAAATTGAATTATGTCTTTATTTAGATGTGAACTGAATTCCTATTCAGAGCATAGTTGTTGAATTTTGTTCTTGAAGAAATAAGTAGTTTCAATTCCTAGAATTAGTGGTTTGAATTATCTTTTAGAATATAGCTACTTTCTTGAATTTATTGAATATGATTTTTCTTGAGTTGGATTTCAGAATTGTATCTTCACATAGATTAATGAGTCTTATTGTAGCATCATTTTCTTTCAGTCACCATAAATCCACACTCATTTCCAACTTTCCGTTAGTTAACATAATTAGATAAATAATAGGAGATAGAATTGCTTTATCCTTGTTTGTCGTAGATAGAAATAGAATTGCTTTCGTTAATTAGTGTGCTTCTAATTAGTGTGCTTTGCTTTCCATTTCCATATCATAGGGTTTACTTGTTTTCGATTAAACGTAGGAAGCCTTTCAATTTTTTAAGTAGAGGTTAAATAGATTTGCTTACGAGTTATTTCCTGCTTTGTAGTTAGTCTTTAGAATTGTATTTCGTCTTGTTTTTGAATTCATAGTTAGTTGTTGAATTTAAGTTGTGTATATTAATTAGATAGTTTGTTTTTTATTAAATTCATGTTTTAAAGCATTGCATTTATTTATGCTCGGTCTTTAGAATAGAATTTTATCCTCCTTTCGTGAATTCATAGTTAGTAGTTTGATTGAATTTCATAGAATAGTTAGTTAGCTTGTTCTCTTAGAAATAGCATAATCTTCCTACTTTCAAATAGTTGGTTGCAATTGAATTCCTTCTGTAGTTTAGATCTTTTTGCACAAGTAGATTGCTTTTTTATTCATAGAATATGATAGTTAGTGTGCTTAAAGTTTGAGTGATTGTTAAGAAATAGTTTCATTTCAGTAGCCCCGGGTTAACATTTTATGTTGGAATTAATTAGCATATATTTTCACCAACACTGGTGACTTCAAATTCATTTTAAATAGTATTACAAAAAGACATCCTAGCTTTCAGGAGAGTGAATACAAGATGTAACCCTAATACTGAAACTTTGCAAAGTGTGGAATATCCAGAAAGATTGCTTACAAATAAAAATAAAGAAAAAATAAATAGTTCTTAGTTTTGTGCATCGTCATCTCAAGATTTTCATAGTATACAAGAATTTGGTTGGGAAACTACTGTTGAAAGATTAATGTGAAAATCAAAATATGAATTTGACCTAAATAAAGTTGAGATTAACCCTAGTAGGTTAGAATCATATCTTCTTAATTCTTTGTGGCAGAACCTTCAAACCCCAGTAAAAACTGAACAAACTACTTCTACTCTCAAAAAATTTCAGTTGCATACTACTCGAGCTATTCAAAATCTTCTAGTTTTTCAAACTTTACCTTGCTCCAAATCCACCTAGACCAATGGCTGTAGCTAGGTTTGCTCCATTGGCCTTACCTGAGGCTTTACATGACCTTCCCTTAAATTATGCCCAGAGGATTTCATTGTATGATGGAGAAGGAAATGTTTCTGCAAAATACCATGTTGGAAAATTTGATGACTTTATAGATTTGGAAGGGGTTGATCATGAGGATGTCAAGATGAGGTTGTTTGCACAAAGTTTGTCTGGGGAAGCTAAAAATTGGTATAAATATTTACCTAATAGGTCTATTCCAAACTTTGCAGACTTCCAAACTGCATTTCTGGAAACATGGGATGATAAATAGAGTCCATTACAAGTCTTGTCCCAGTACAATAATCTTAAAAAGGGGGGTTTTGATTCAGTCCATGAGTTTTCTAGTAGGTTCAAGAGAGTCTATAATTCAATACCTACTGATATTAATCCTTCACTTGGTGCTTCTAAACTTCTTTATGCAGAAGCCTTTGACACTGATTTTTCATTGTTGTTGAGAGAAACAAAATCAACTACTCTTCCTGCTATGTTTACAGATTCCTTGGAAATAGAAGCCAATATGATGGAATGTGGGAAGATAAAACAAAGAGTAGATGTTGATAGGAGGAAAGGTAGAGAAGAAATTCCCTCCACTTCTTTTTCTTCTTCATCTAATGACATCAAATTTGAAATGATGCTGAAAACATTTGAAAAATTAATGGATAGGTTGACTATGGATGCTAGGCCAGTGAATTGAGAAAAGAATGAACCCCAGATCAGAAACCCTAACTTTAGAAGGCCCATTCCTCCTCCACTCCCATAGAATAGACAAAGAGACATGAGGAATCCAGGAAACCAAGAAGATCAGCAAATAAGACAACCTTTCCCTGACAAATATGTTGCTCGTGATGGTGATGCAGAGTCTATTGAAGATCATATTCATCATTTTGGTGATTTAGATTCTGATATCTATCTGACTGAGGAGGAACACAGTATGTTTGCATAGGTGGATGACAATAAAGATTTTGAGGAGGAGTTGGAGCAATATCAGAAGGGGTATGTGCATGTTATAGATGATGTAAAAAATATTAAATTGATAAGTAGAGATGTTATAGTGAATAAAGGAAGGTTAAATCCAAATCATCCTTCCAGTAGTTAGATGAATACAAAAAAAAGAAATGAAAAACAAAAAAAAACCGTTGTACATAAAGAAACTAAAAATAGAACTGAGAAAATAAAAGAGTTAAAACAAACAGCACCCATGGATGTAGATAAAATTTCTTCCATTTTCAGTTTACAAACTGAACTTGCAATTCCTTTTAATGAACTACTCAGAAATTAGGAGTACAAAAACACAATAACAAAAATGGTTAGAAATCAGGGAGAAGCTTGGCTAGATATTTTGTAATTGACAAATGACAATGCTACCATTGTTTTGGGGTCTAAAATTGATAATATGGATGATGAGGAAGCACAAACTTTTTATATGAGTTAATATGCGCATGACAAGGTGTTGCATAATGCTATGTTAGATTTAGGTGCTTCACATAATTTGATGCCTAAAGGAGTCGTAGAAAGTTTGGGATTAGAGATTACAAGGCCTTACAAAGATTTGTATTCTTTGGGTTCCAAAAGGGTGAAATGTCTGGGTTTGATAAAGGACATGGTAGTATCCTTGAATAAATTACCATCTAAAATTGTTGTCATGGATGTTGTTGTGGCTGATATCCCTCCTAAATTTCGTGTTTTGTTGTCAAGATATTGGACTTCAAAATTAAAAGGAAGCCTACAAATGGATATGTCTTATGCTACAATTCCTGTTCTTAATGAAAACAAGAGACTGTACAGTGAAAATACATCACCTTATGTTGTTAGCAGTCGAGATCAGCCAGGTGTTCATCATATTTATTCTTTTGATATAGACTTAGGGTCATCTATTTTCTTCAATGATGTGTCCCCTTGTGATTCAAAGGTTGTTGTTCCTAGTAAAGGTAAAAAGGATAAAAAGGTGACAAATGAATAGGAAACATTGGAAAGAAAGAAAAAGGAGGAAGGGATGTGGACAATGTATTTTGATGGGTATGTGGCTAAAGTGGATGTTGGTGTAAGTGTATATATAATTTCCCATATTAGAGATTTTAAAGCTTTTTCCTACAAGTTGACCTTTGAATTTACTAATAATGTAGCAGAATATGAAGCTTTGTTGTTGGGTTTGCATGCACTGAAGGATTTCAGAGCTAAAAAAGTCCAAGTTTTTAGAGATTTAGAACTTATGATAAACCACATGAATGATAGTTATCAAACTAGGCATCCAAAAATGAGATCTTATAGGAATGAAGTGTGGGATATGTTTGGGAACTATTTCACAGAACACAGTGTCAAAGTGATTTTGAGATATGAAAATACAGTGGCATATTCTTTAACAATTGTTGCTGGAAAATTTGAGACACCTAGTGCAGGAAAAAGAAAGTACAAGGTTTGATCCATATCGATATTCCACTGGCTCAAAACAATTGTCCATTGTGGTAGTTTCCTAGTTATTTTTCTATGGTTTTCGGGTCCCGAACTTTCGGGGCCATTTTGAGGCCCTAAATGAATTTTTTTGGCACTTCAGGGGCCAAATGGTTTTTATTGGAATGCATTTTTCCAATAAAAAGTTGTAAAGCTTAGATAGACCTTTCTAGCGAGCTATCAATTTCCCAAATCGTAGATCGTATGCAAAAGTTATGACCCTGAGAAGTTGACTGTTCAACTTACCACCTAGGGACCGCAAACTTTATGAAGGTTCATCTTCTAGGGTTATGTTTTGGACTTTTGGGGTTCTCATTCTCATTCTTATTATAAATAGTCCCCTTTTCCCTCATTTTGTATTCATCTTTGCACGGATGAGCGTATCAGTCACATCTCTTGTCAGAGATAGCTACCACCATTCTAACTATTGTATTATAGTCTATTCTATTTCATTTAATAAAATATGTGTTTACTATATCTCTGTTATCTTTACAAAATGTATGTAATTATGATTCTGTATATGTTCTTTCATTTCATTCATGCATAAATCTAGATCAAGGTTGACATTGTGAACAGGCCTTGTTGCTTCCTTTCACACACCTGGGTCACATGGCAGAAATCTTCAAGCTACTCGGTGTGTCCTTGGGGGCAAGTCTCAAGTCAAGGCTGTCACCTTGTTCTTGACTCCTCCGTTTAGGCTCAACTCCTAACGAAGCCAAGGGGGGTAGACCTTATTAATTTACTAAGGATAATTACTTAGTATGGTGATGTTAAACTGAATGAGTTGCTTAGGAGTTTGAAATTTAGCTATAGACAATAAAAGATAACAAGATACAAAAATGAACACACGAAAGCACAATCTTGAGACAATATATATATATATATATATAAAGCAAGAAAATAACCAGTGCCTTAGAATGGAGTCAAAAAATAAAATCAATGTACTTGCATGTGCTTGGAGTGAATGTTTTGCAATTGCCTCTTGGTACGTTTTAAGTTAAATTTGAGGTGTGAGTTGATTAAAATTAGGCGAAGGGGTGGACTCCAGATATACCCGAGAGTACTTGGAGTATGTCCAAAAATAAACCTTCACGGCTACCCACAAGGAATATGTGGGATAAATGGAGTCTCTGGGGCTATTGTTCATAATGCACCCGTTAGGGTGTGACAGAGATCAGTGCCCCGAGGTCACTTTTCAAAAGTTCCCACTTCCTTTGGGTATTTTGCCACTGTGATGGTTCGATCTAGGTGTTGGATTTTCACTTGATGGTTTGTCAATTTGGTAGAGTGAGTCCTAATTATGCTAGTCACTCAAGTGATTTTGATACATCTTGACTGATCAAACGAACTGTATCCAAGTGTAGAGCATACACACCGGAGTCTTGTCAATTTTAGTAAATTTTAAAATTGGGTGTTCTTGTTAAAAACAAAACCCTCCAGGAACCTCTTTCAATCTAAGTAGATTTCAATTGGGGAGGGGTTAATTTTATAATAGCTAAAAAAAAAATGATAGAAAATAAAATAGATACATAATTCCAGTTTTCTAATTAGTCCTACCACGCATCTCTTTCCCCTTTCGGGTCAATCGGGAAGTCGTGGGGTAAGTATTAAGATTACTTTGAAATATCAAATATGGAAAACAAAATTGATACTGAATCAAAGTATACTATCCTACATATTAGAGCTACACTAGTTTGAAAACATATGAGCAAAAGGTAAAAAATTGACACCGACGCAAATCCCCCCAGGGGGGATGGCGAATAGGCTCGAAAGAGCCTATTCGAAAGGACCTTTTATTTTTATTAGCAGCGATTTACAATATCATAAAATTAGAATTGATGCACTTTGGTCCTTGTTATCTCAGATCCAAAGGCTTACAACAAGCATGTAACAAGCTATAATTAAACAAGGTGGTGGGGGAAGCTCCCGGGAAGCTCTGATTCGTCCAAGATTTGGAAATTTGGCAAAGTTTCCTCCTCTTTTTTGTTGGACCTGCTAAAAAACAGTGAGCAATCATAATCAAATATGCCCAAACACACTTTGAAAGTGTTTTGGGTTACTACACTAGTTATCGAAAAAAAACTTTAGTAAAATTTTGTCAAATTGGGGTAATCTAGTTTTGCAAAAAGGAACCAAGGAAAGCAAGCTTTCCTTGGGATCTTGGCTTGCTGTTTGGGCAGCCAATAAGATGTGCACTTTTATTGCAGAATTTAAATCTTTAAAGAATCAAAAAGAAACTACCTTATGAGCAAGTTTTAGATCTATGATTAAGCTACTTGCAAAAAGGGCAATTCCTACACCTAGATCTATCTTTATGAAATGATATTCTTTATGAAAATACAGATATAAGTAGAAATACTCTTATGAAATAGATCTAATAATGTATATTCCATTCCTAGAACTAGATCTGATCATAAGAGGGAGAGACAGGTAATCGAAAGATTGAATTTTTTAAGAAATGAGAAGAAGAGGAGAGAAGGTCGGCTCGTTGCTTGAATGGAGCAAGATGAAAGGAGGCCCTTTTGTGGAGTGTTGAGGGACAAAGTCTTGAGCTTATTGGATAAGGAATGGTGTCAATCTTGATCCACACCTTCATCCAATCAGGAACCTACAACTAGATAACACAAGCTTGCACAACACCTCGTGAGATCTGGATATAGATGTATAAAGCAACAAAAATGAAAGATCATGCAAAAATAATCTTATTTAAGCATGTAACTGAAATTTTTGAGCATACATCATATGGATAAACAAGATCAAGCAATCTAACTTGCCTAGTTTACACCCTTACGTGATTCAACCGAATCCTTGAAGCCAGAACACAAAAGCGGCATAGAATTTGGAAAGAAATTGCAGTTACCACATCAGCAGCATAACACTAAGAATCCACACAAACACATGCACTACACGGTATAGCCTCCAAAGCTTATTAATTCACAAATGATGATCAATACACAATTACAATAGCAAGCCCTTCAATCCATCTATAACTAGCCTGGAAGAGGGAGCTTCAGCCAAGATATATACAAAAAACAGGACATCCAGCCCAGGGGGGTGCAATTCCCAAGGAATCATATCAAATCAACTGATGGGGAGTCAATCAATGCCTAATATTTGTCTAACTGAGCCAAATCTGAGTCTCACTGAGTGCAATTGTCAATTGGAGAGCTGATCTGACTGACACCTCAACCTGTTCACTTAAGCATCCACCAAAACTCATCCAGATGAGCCAAAATGTGTTTAGGAGAGAGGGAGGGCGAAATTCCCCATAAAGGATGCTGAAGATCAACTCTGGATTTGATTTGATCGCCTCCTTCAGTCAAGGATTTGTCAGATCCAGTCAATCTGGTTCAGATCTGATTGATTTCAATCAAATCGGCTGAGAATCCACTGATCTATTATTTTGGATTTTCTCCATTATTCTTCAATTTATTAATTAAAATAATCAATAATTGATTTTTGGGGCTTTTTGACCTGAGTGATGGAAAATCACTCAAAACTAGGAAATAGCAGGTCCATGGGTTTACATGGTGCTCCTAGCTTGAAAATGAGCACCTACATGACTGAAACTGATTATTTGGCCCACTTTTATTACAAAATCATTTTTTCCAATTAAACTATTAAAAAATAGCCTAAGTTTTGGAAAAATTAAATTTTTAATAAAAAAACACTTAAAAACCTAAAAAATTGAAAAATTGAAAAAACCTAGGGGGACTTAGATATGTTCATATGACCCAATCATGATGTCTATCATGTTTATACATTGACACATAGACTCTAATAACCTCAATACGCCTAAATGCCAAGCTGACCACCCCAACTTTGGAGGTATGGAGTGAAAAACTCAGAAATTATCAGTCATTTATTCAACAACCAATAATAATCAAGGGAAAAAACACCCTATGCTGGTCGGATTGACAAATAAAGTCTAAGAGGCCGAGTCTTTTATAGACACTATCATGCTAGAACATTTATTACAATTCCCCCAAGGGGTATGAACATGTGATATAGTACAACAAGCACTTCCCAGAAGTACTTCCAAAGGTCTTTTGAAGTCCCAACAAGTTATCTTTATCTGGTTCACCAGGCTCACTTGATAAACAACCACTAAGTACAACTTAGGTGGTAACATTCTTTCTGGCTCCAACTGTGGGACGCGTGCTCGACCTGGTCTTTAAGGAAAGGAGAGGATACAAGAACACCAGAATCTCTGGTTTATATACCCTGTAAAAACATCTCAACTTGACAAGAAAAACCTCAGTAGCACAATTTTATAAAAAACCAAATGAACCATTAAGATGATTTACTTAAACAAAATAAATGTAACTAACTAAAAGAAGCAAAGTTTTATTATAGCTAAGTATAAAATAGAAATGCAGAAAGTAAATGCTCTCTTTCAAGGAGATTATTTTCCTAATCTAATCATGATATAAAAAGGGTTAAGTGTAATCAGAAATTCAATGTAACCACCTAAGCATTTTATTAACATAATTTTTTTTTTCCTTGTCTTTGGTTACTAGCCAAAGTAAGGATACCTTATTCAGAAATTGCAAACCTGTGTGATGATTCAAAATGGGCGGGATGGATGGGAGATCATAGACATGAATAATGTCATAAAAATTCTTCCCCAACTTGTATGTGCTCATGCAGGTTGCTTCTATCCATGACTGGATAGGACTGATATACCAATCAGAATGATGAAGCAGACTGACTACATCATCATACTAATCACCGAGGATTTTCAAATGATAACTTGTTGCACAAGCCCCAAGTAGCTCCAAATCATAAGGAACCTATATATGTGAAAAAGATGGCTGAGACTGATATTCCATTAACTACATCACATCTGACTTTTCACAACATTGTTTCTCATTGTCTTCATTATTGATACCCTTGTGCGGCTCTACATGGTATGACTCTGAATGATCACGTGAAAATTCTGAGTGCTCCTCTTCCATAATAAGGTTTTCCCAGGCATCGAGACCCATGCTCCCCTCTATGGATGTATCATAGATTGGACTTCCACAAATTTTTAAATAGACACTCCCATTGTTGGACATATCATGGATGGGATTCTCCATAAGATTTTCACAAGTTGGATTATCTATGAAATTCCAATAGTCATCACTCCCATCCATATCATATGTGGGGGACTCTTCATCCATGGAATCATGCTCCTGGATATCCATGTCTTCCCTGTATTCATAACAATCTTCTTCAGATAAAATGTTACAAGGTAATAAACTTTCCAAACCTTCATCAACATGTGGAGAATAAGTTCTAGTGTCACCACACACCATAGTGATCTTATCATAAGTTTCTTTATAGGCTTCTGTTATGATATCATGAAGAGGATCTTCAATAGTATCTTCAATCTAGGAAACTTTTTGAGCATACTCAATGGGATCACTTAGGATGTGTTTCTCAATGGGTTCCTCTAAATGGATTTCTGGAAAAATATCAGCATTGCTACACACCTTAGAATACCTCAAATCTTCAATGTTTTCAGCTATGGTGACATGAGGAGAGTCTTCAACAATGTTTTCAATCATGGGATCCTCCTGAAGCTCTTCAATAGGATCATCATGAATGTCCTCATCTACAATGGAAGTCATGGGCTCCTTTATCTCATTTAGTTAGGTGAGGGTCCTTTCTACAACCATCATCATATCTCCCTCACCATCATGCCACCTCTCAAAAAACATAGCACACAAATCTCCGTGGGAGGTAATGCATTTATTAGGAAGACCACAAAGCCATGTCCAAGCCTTATTTTTCAAAGAATGAGCAAAGATTCGCATCACATTATCCCTATGAAGTATGTGGAGTTTTGTCACAAATGCAAAAACAAATATGATGTGACAAACAACTGAATCACCATTTCCATAAAAAGTCATAGCCTGGGAATATATTTCATCCTGGAGATATGGTTCAAAGTTAGGAAAACCCGGGATGCCCGAGAAATCGATGGAAGGATATGCACTAGAAATTAGAGCACCATAATCTTCATCATCCATGATGGCCTATCAATAGTATATATCAACCATGTATTTTGTACTGAAGCGGAGCTATCGAATAATAAGCATTTTAAGGTTTTACTATGTCATATGAGCTCATCTACACACAACAAGTCTCAACAAATATATGAGAAAGTAGGGTTTTGTCCCTTGAATGGAGTCGCCATGTGAAAAAGAAAAATAAGCATTTATAAATCTTTTCACAAAAATTATTTTTTGCTTTTCTTTGTAAAAATAAAAACTTGAAAAAAGTCAGTGGAGTCGCCAGATGAAAATTAAAGATCTACTCTAAGCATCCATCAAACAAAGGAAAAAAAAAAATGAAGAAAACACAAGTCGTACTTGGGAATAAAAAGATTTATCCCCGGCAACGGCGCCAAAAAGTATTGCCGCCTTTCATACACCTGGGTCATGTGGAAAAAATATTCAAGCCACTCAGTGTGTCCTTGGGGGCAAGTCTCGAGTCAAGGCTATCACCTTGTTCTTGACTCCTCTGTTTAGGCTCAACTCCTAACGAAGCCAAGGGGGGTAGACCCTATTAAGTTACTAAGGATAATTACTTAGTATGGTGACGTTAAACTAAATCAGTTGCTTAAGAGTTTGAAATTTAGCTATAGACAATCAAAGATGACAAGATACAAAAATGAACACATGAAAGCACAATGCTGAGACAAAATATATATATAAAGCAAGAAAATAACCATTGCCTTAGAATGGAGTCAAAAAATAAAATCAATGTACTTGCATGTGCTTGGAGTGAATGTTTTGCAATTGCCTCTTGGTACGTTTTAAGTTAAATTTGAGGTGTGAGTTGATTAAAATTAGGCGAAGGGGTGGACTCTAGATATACCCGAGAGTACTTGGAGTATGTCTAAAACTAAACCTTCACGGCTACCCGTAAGGATTATGTGGGCTGAATGGAGTCTCTGGGGCTATTGTTCATAATGCACCCATTAGGGTGTGACAGAGATCAGCGCCCCGAGGTCACTTTTCAAAAGTTCCCGCTTCCTTTGGGTATTTTGCCATCGTGATGGTTCAATATAGGTGTTGGATTTTCACGTGATGGTTTGTCAATTTGGGAGAGTGAGTCCTAATTATACTAGTCACTCAAGTGCTTTTGATACAACTTGACTGATCGGAAGAACCGCATCCAAGTGCAGAGCATACACACCGGAGTCTTGTCAATTTTAGTAAATTTTTAAATTGGGTGTTCTTGTTAAAAACAAAACCCTCTAGGAACCTCTTTCGATCCAAGTAGATATTAATCGGGGAATCAAGGAGGGGTTAATTTTATAATAGCTGAAAAACAAATGATAAAAAAGAAAACAGATACACAATTCCAGTTTTCTAATTATTCCTACCACGCATCTCTTTCCCCTTTCGGGTCAATCGAGAAGTCATGGGGTAAGTATTAAGATTACTTTGAAATATAAAATATGGAAAATAAAATTCATACCGAATCAAATTATACTATCCTGCAGATTAGAGCTACACTAGTTTGAAAAGATATGAGCAAAAGGTAAAAAATTGACATTGACGCAAATCCCCCCAGGGGGGATGGTGAATAGGCTCGAAAGAGCCTCTTCGAAAGGACCTTTTATTTTTATTAGCATTGACTTACAATATCATAAAATTAGAATTGATGCACTTTGGTCCTTGTTATTTGGGATCCAAAGGCTTACAACAAGCTTGTAACAAGCTAGAATTAAACAAGGTGGTGGGGGAAGCTCCGATTCGTCCAAGAGTTGGGAATTTGGTAGAGTTTCCTCCTCTTTTTTGTTGGACATGCTAAAAAATAGTGATCAATCAGAATCAAATATTCCCAAACACACTTTGAAAGTGTTTTGGGTTACTACACTAGTTATCGAGAAAAAACTTAAGTAAAATTTTGTCAAATTGGGGTAATCTAGTTTTGCAAAAAGGAACCAAGGAAAGCAAGCTTTCCTTGGGATATTGGCTTGATGTTTGGGAAGCCAATAATATGTGCAATTTTATTGCATAATTTAAATCTTTAAAGAATGAAAAAATAAACTACCTTATGAGCAAGTTTTAGATCTATGATTAAGCTACTTGCAAAAAGGACAATTCCTACACCTAGATCTATCTTTATGAAATGATATTATTTATGAAACTACAGATATAAGCAGCAAGACTCTTATGAAATAGATATAATAATGTATATTCAATTCCTAGAACTAGATCTGATCATAAGAGGGAGAGACAGGTAAGTGAAAGATTGAATTTTTTAAGAAATGAGAAGAAGAGGAGAGAAGGTCGGCTCGTTGCTTGAATGGAACAGGCTGAAAGGAGGCCCTTTTGTGGAGCACTGAGGGACAGAGTCTTGAAATTATTGGATAAGGAATGGATTCAATCTTGATCCAAACCTTCATCCAATCAGGAACCTGGAACTAGATAACACAATCCTGCACAACACCTCGTGAGATCTGGATATAGATGTATAAAGCAACAAAAATGAAAGATCATGCAAAAATAATCTTATTTAAGCATGTAACTGAAATTCTTGAGCATACATCATATGGATAAACAAGATCAAGCAATCTAACTTGCCTAGTTTACACCCTTACTTGATTCAATCGAATCCTTGAAGCCAAAACACAAAAGCAGCACAGAATTTGGAAAGAAATTGCAGTTACCTCATTAGCAGCATAACACTGAGAATCCACACAAACACATGCACTACATAGTATAGCCTCCAAAGCTTCTTTATTCACAAATGATTATCAATACACAATTACAATAGTAAGCCCTTCAATCCAGCTCTAACTAGCTTGGAAGAGGGAGCCTCAGCCAGGATATATACAAAAAATAGGACATACGGCCCAGGGGGGGCGCAATTCCCAAGGAATCAGATCAAATCAGCTGATGGAGAGTCAATCAATGCCTGATCTGTGTCTAACTGACCCAGATCTGAGTCTCATTGAGTGCAATTGTCAATTAGAGAGATGATCTGACTGACACCTCAACCTGTTGACTGAAGCATCCACCAAAACTCATCCAGATGAGCCAAAACATGTTGAGGAGAGAGGGAGGGTTAAATTCCCCATTAAGTATGTTGAAATTCAAATCTAGATCTGATTTGATCACCTCCTTCAGTCAAGGATTTTTCAGATCCAGTCAATCTAGTTCAGATCTGACTGATTTCAATCAAATCGGATGAGAATCCTCTGATCTATGATTTTGGATTTGCTCCATTATTCATCAATTTATTAATTAAAATAATCAATAATTGATTTTTGGGGCTTTCTGACCTGAGTGATGGAAAATCACTCAAAACTAGGAAATATTGGGTCCATGGGTTTACATGGTGCTCCTAGCTTGAAAATGAGCACCTACATGACTGCAACTGATTATTTGGCCCACTTTTATTACAAAATCAAATTTTCCAATTAAACTATTAAAAAATAGCCTAAGTTTTGGAAAAATTAAATTTTTAATAAAAAACACTAAAAAAACTAAAAAATTGAAAAATTGAAAAAGCCTAGGGGGACTTAGACATGTTCATATGACTCAGCCATTATGTCTAGCATGTTTATACATTGACACAGACTCTAATAACCTCAATAGGCCTAAATTCCAAGCCAACCACCCCAACTTTGGAGGTATGGAGTGAAAAACTCAGAAATTATCAGTCGTTTATTCAACAACCAATAATAACCAAGGGAAAAAACACCCTAGGATGATCGGATTAACAAATAAAGTCTAAGAGACCGAGTCTTTTACAGACACTATCATGCTAGAACATTTATTACAATTCCCCCAAGGGGTATGAACATGTGATATAGTACAACAAGCACTTCCCAGAAGTACTTCCAAAGGTCTTCTGAAGTCTGAACAAGTTATCCTTGTCCGGTTCACCAGGATCACTTGATAAACAACCACTAAGTACAATTTAGGTGGTAACAGGCCTTCCATACCAGACAATACCAAATATTGGCAAGTTTTTGAAGATGATATGCAAATCAAAATATTTTTAGAATTGTCTGGTGAATTTGTAAATATACAAATAGAAAATGAAAGTGTGGATTCTGAAAATTTTCAAGAGGTAGATGAAGAAGGAATTGCTGAAACAGAAAATTTGAAAAGCTCACTGGGTGGAAACGATATAGTACAATTGAAGAGTAATCACATTCCCAGAGGTTTAATTCCCTTGGAGAATATTTTTTATCAAAATGATGTTGTTAGAGATCCTAAAGTTAAACCTGCTGAAAACGTTGTTGAAGATAAAGACATTGGTACCACGGAGAATCCCAGAATTGTAAAAATGTCCAAGAAATTGCCTAATAAAGAAAAAGATGAGTATGTAAACCTGATGAAAAAATACAATGATGTATTTGTATGGAGTTATGATGATCTCAAAGAGTATGATACCTCCATTATAGAGCATACTATCCCAATTAAGCCTGGAGAAAAACCATTTAGGTAGAAACTCAGGAGGATTAATCCAATGCTATTTCCTGTCATTGAAAAGGAAATTAAAAAATTATTTGATGCAAAAATAATTGTGACCCTAAGATTCTCTGAATGGGTTGCTAATTTGGTGCTTATTAGAAATAAAAATGGTGAAATAATACTGTGTGTGGACTTCAAATCTGAATAAGGTTTCTTTGAAGGAAAATTACCCTTTATCAAAGATGGACCAAATTTTGCAAAAAGTGGTAGGTTCAGAGATAATTTCTACTATGGATGGATTTTCAGGTTACAATCAAATAAAGGTGCTGCCTGATGATCAGGAAAAAACTACTTTCACTACACCATGGGGTACATTCATGTATGCGAAGATGCCTTTTGGATTAATGAATGTAGGAGCTACTTTCTAGCGTGCTATGGATATTGCGTTTGCAGATGAAAGAGACAAGTTTGTAGTGATTTACATGGATGATATTATTGTATATTCCAGGTTTGATAGGAAGCACATCAAACATTTGGAAAGCATCTTCCTTAAATGTAGAAAATAGGGAATTTCATTGAATCCAAGGAAGTCAAATTTTGCTCTGGAAGAAGGAAAACTTTTGGGGCATAGTATTTCCAAAGAAGGTATAAGGATTGATCCAAACAGGGTGAGTGCCATTTTGAAGGTGGAGGAACCAAGAAGTAAGAAGGAAGTACAGTCATTCATTAGGAAGATAAATTTCTTGAGGAGATTCATCCCTAGTTTTGCTGAGATATTGATGAACATTACTAATATGCTGAAAGAGGACCAGGAAATAAAATGGATAGTGGAAGCTAAGAAATCTTTCAAGAATATAAAGCAAGTTATTTCAAAAGCTCCTGTGTTGGCGAGTCCAAATTTTGATAAAGATTTTTTAGTATTCTCCTATGCTTCAGAGCACACTGCTTCAGCTATTTTATTACAAAAGAATGATCAAGGTGAACAACATCCTATAGCATTTTTCAGTAAGATATTAAGAGATGGAGAGTTAAAATATGATATCATGGAAAAACATGCATATGCTTTCATTAAGGCCCTAAAATATTTCATAATTTACATCCTTCATTCACATGTAGTTGCATATGTTCTCAGTAGTGCGATAAAGAGCATACTTACACAACCAGATCCAGAGGGGAGAAGAGAAAAATGGATTGCAGTGCTTTTTGAATATGACATTGAAAGTAGGCCCACAAAATTGATTAAGGGACAAGGATTGGGTAAAATGATGAAATATTCTCATTGTGATTATTTGCAGCTAAATTTTTCAGTCAAGTCAATCAAATTAGTTGGATATAGAAGTACAGGTGATGCCATATTTTTCTATTTCTCCATGATATGTTGATATTGTTTATGTGTTGCAGAATTTACAACCTCCTATAGGGTTAAGTAAAACAAGAGCAAGGTCTGTGAAGCTTAAGGCAACAAAATTATGTCTTTTAAATCAATATCTATATTGGAAGGATCCTGGTGGATTATTACTGAATTGTCTCTTGGAGAATGAAGCTCAGCAAATAACAAAAGAGTTCCATGAAGGAGGTTATGGAGGACATCATTTGTGGAAGGTAACCGCAAATAAAATTTTGAGAGCGGGATTTTATTGGCCTTCATTATTTTCGATGTGTATAAAGAAACCACCAAATGTCATCAGTGCCAGGTTTTTGATGGAAAGAGTAAAGTGGTTCCACTCCCTCTTAATCCTATTTCAGTAGAAGAACCTTTCCAACAGTGGGGGTTAGATTTCATTGGTGAAATAAATCCATACTCCTCAGGGCAACATAAGTGGATTTTAACAGCAACTGATTATTTTACCAAATGGATTGAAGCAATACCTACTAGAAGAGCTACAGATGCAGTAATAATGGATTTCCTTGAGAATAATATTTTGTCAAGATTTGGCTGTCCTAAGAGGATTGTGACAAACAATGCTGCTGCTTTTAAGTCCAAGAATATGATAAATTTATTTCATAAGTATCATATAAGTCCAAATCATTCTACTACATATTATCCATAGGGTAATGGGCTGGTAGAATCCTCTAACAAGAGTTTGGTGAGGATAATTAAGAAGTTGTTGGAAGAAAATAAGAGCATGGCATACAAAGCTAAAATATGCTTTGTGGGCTGACAAAATCGACACTAAGAGGGCTATTGGAATGTCACCATTCCAATTGGTGTATGGAGTTGAAGTGATTTTTTCAGCATCTCTAGGAGTACCAGTTATGAAGTTGTTGTAGGACTAGCAGGATGAACCTAATCATATGCAAAGGAGAATAAACCAAATTATTGAACTGAATGAATTGAGAGATAAAGCATATGATAAGATATAGATACATTAGGAGAAGATGAAGAATACCTTTGATAGAAAGGTAAAAGAGGACACTTTCCATCTTGATGATTTGGTGTTAAAATGGGATGCTCCACATGAAGATAAAGGAAAGCATGGTAGTTTTGACCATTTATGGGTAGGTCCATACATTATTGCAACACACAGAGGTAAAAATGATTTTATTCTACAGTATCAGGATGGGTCTCAGTATGAAGGAGGTCCAGTGAATGGAAGATTTCCGAAGCATTACTTGGAATAAGGGGAAGAATTTTTTATGTATTATAGTGTAAATATTTATTTACTTTCAACCAGTATAGATGGTGAATCATAATATTTGAAGCCCACAGAGAAGGCCCTAAGATTAGAGGGAACCATATTTCAGTTTTTATTTTTCTTTCAAAAAGACAAAATAAAATTAAAAAGGGGATTTGGATTGAGAATGGATTTGGAAACTGGTCTACGGGGTTCTTTGCTACCTCACAATGAGGATAACATCCCTTGTGGAGCTAGATGTTAGCACCATAGTTGAAAATTGTAGATTATGTGATTGAAGGGTTTTCAAATATACATATGTGAAGATTTTGGGTGGAAGCGCTCTTCAAGTTAATGAGCGAGCATGATCTTTCATTTTTTACCATTGGATGAAAAGAAGGCTTTGATCTACGGTAGTAGATCGTTCCATTGATGAAACATGAAAGAAGAAATTCAAAACATCCTATTAGCAGAATGGAGATAAAAGGAGTTAAATGTCGATGGCCCAAATTTAAAGCTTTGCAAATCAATGGCGGTGAAACATTTCGGGGATCGGATATGCGAGGATAAAATAAATTTTTCAATTCGTGGAATGGATTAACAGATGTAAATTTTGGAGGGATAGGATGAGAGCGAAGATAGATCTGCGGTCAGGAACCATTCCGCAGATTGAAATAGTGTGGAGAAAGCCTAAAATTGAATCCACGGAAAGCAGTAGGGGCCACATTGATCGACAGTTACAACAATGATCGGGTTTTGATCGACGTATGATATGTATTCCGCGAATGAGAGTTGCTTGACAAATTAGTTCTAAATTGATTTGTGGAATATTAAAGTTTCCATGGTTGGACAGTTTCGATGAAGTTAGTTTCCAGATCAAGGGTTAATATTGATTCCACCTAATCAAGTTGTGCAGGGTGTTAGTCTTAAATGTTGGTATCGAGATCTTGCATATGGATGGAGTATATTTCAAAGGAGATCAAATATATGACATAGATTATAAGAAATATGTGATGGTTATTAAACATAAAAAATTATAAAAGGCATCAACGTGGAGTTCCAAAAGTTTGTTTTTTTTTAGTTGTGGGATTGACGATAACCTTGACTGTGTGCAAAGTGCCAGCGTGGAAAAAAATTGGAACACTGTTGTCATGTCCCCATGCCTCTGACCAGCGACGAGGACATGACCCGTGGCTTAAACCACCCAGGCTAAGAGCCCCATGAACATGTGCATGTACAAAATTGCTGAAACGAAATGCTTAAACAAAAACTTTGAACTAGAATATGCACACATGAATATTTATCATGCACAAATGCAATTATTCAACATACACAGCTACAGTTATGTATCTTACACAGCGGAATTAATGTGCATTCATTCAAGCACTCATTCAACATGTTCATTGCATTCATTAACAGTAAATAAGATTGTAGAAGTAAGATAGGCAAGATCAGTTATCTTATGAAGACTCCTTCCACAATCAGCTACGTCGCTGCAATGTTCCACACAGCCATAGGCCAGTGTGCTCCTTAAGCTCATAGCAGCACTGCCACCCCTGAGCTGGGCATGATTATCCAAGGAATAAGGGAACAAGTAGGCTTACACATAGCCAAGGATACACAAAACACAGCCAAGCCAACACAGTTGGGTTTATCAAGCCATCAAGGAGTTGGGAGAAGCTTAATGCTAAGCTAGTGAGCCCATTACAGAGCCAAGAATACCCACACCAGAACTAGCTTGACTTCTAAAACACCCACACACACCCAACACAAGGAGTCAGTCCCTTCTCTGCTACACAGTCCCTCAAGCCCTGCATTCCCTTCCAGTGCTATTCAGGGGTTGTGGAGAAGAAATCCATCCCTCTAGCTCTGTCTGTGTGGCTTTCAAAACCAGGTTTATCAAGCAAACCAAGCCAACATCCCTGCTCCCAATACAATCTGAAGACCAACCATTGCACACATGCAGCCACTCAGAAATTACAGCTGAAGAGGGCAAAAGATTTCTGAGAAACTTCCAATAGCCCCAACGTATCAACAAACACAATCACAACAGGGGGAAAAAATTACAGTCCGACCTGGACAACTGAGCAAGTGGATAAGATTTACACAGACCGCCACACAACTCTTGAACATGAAATGACTTCCTACAGGAAATCGTGGGTGACACAGACCAACAACTCCCAGTTTCCTGCGTGAATGACAACCACCCAAATCCTAGTGCATGAGAGGAAGTTCACACTAAAACCCAAATGTGGGTCAAGAACACCCGATTCCACACTATGGGAAAAATGTAAATGACAGTAGAGGCGCCCCCAATCCCTCTCCGGGCTGCGTGAGACCAAACCACAAAGAGCCTGTGCGTGAGGAGAGTCAGACAATGGAGACCATGCATGAGGATACACAGCTCCGCTTATGCCCGTGGATGAACAGACAATCGATGGCCACGAGTAGTGAGTGCATGAGCATTTTTGCACAGTCGTGGGGAGAGTGTAAAATCCTTGCATGAGTGATGGCAGTCATTTTTCCCAGCCATAGTGAATCCAACCATGGTGGAGTGTGCATGAGGTTGAGAACAGACAATCCTGCCACCCCACTCCCAAAATAATTAATTGCCTCAACCACCAGCAGCAATTATTTAATGAAAGTGGTTGGGTAAGGCAAGGAATAGAAGACACATGGGTATTTTTCTCTCATTGGCCAAGGTTTGACAAATTCCCCCACATCCTTATCCTTGTGAAAATCATGCCCCTTTGCCCTGCATGCCCTGATATACCATCGGTGACAAATTCAAATCCAAAACATAACATAACCGATAAATGGTGGGGCCTTGGCCTTTAGCTCCGCACCATGATCATTTAATATATACATCATGTACATCTAATGCAACGGGGTGAAAACCGGGGCATTACATTCCCCTCGCCCTTCAATAGCACTGTCCTCAGTGCTCACAAAATTGAACAAAATGCTACACTGGTATCGCCTCAGTGTTTCACAGAATTGAACAAAAATGGATGTGTCAATCGCATGGCATCCTCCAGCTCCCACGTAGCCTCTTCAGGTCCGTAGTGCTCCCATTGCACCTTTGCCTGCCCTATGGCTTGGTTCTAGAGCATGGTGACCTTCATGTTGAGGATGCGCATTGGATCGATTCGGAACTCTCCCTCGGGTTCCACCTGAATCACATCCCAATTTATCACATTGTTAGGGTCATGTACATACCTTTTAAGCAAAGAAACATGAAAAACATTATGAGCTCTAGTGCTAGCAGGAAATGCAAGTCTATATGCAACTGGCCCTATTCTTTCAAGCACTTCAAATGGCCCACAGTATCTAGGTGACAACTTGGCACAACTTCCAAGTTTCAAGGAACTCTTCCTTGCCCTCACTCTGAGGTAAACATGATCCCCAACACTGAACTCCCTGTTCACCCTATTCTTATCTACATAGCTTTTATGTCTGTCCTGTGCTATTTTCAGCTTATTCCTGATCTTTACAACCTCTTGCTCCATTTCCTTGAGCAATTCTGGTCCAAGCACAATCATGTTCACTGGATTATCCCAAGTCACTGGTGTCCTACACCTTATTCCATACAAAGCTTCATACGGACTCATCCCTAAGGATTCCTACTGTCCATTGTTATAAGCGAACTCTACCAAGTGCAAGTAATCTTCCCACTTGGTTGGTTTGTCCATTACGTACATGCGAAGCATATCTTCAAGCACCTGATTAACTCTCTCTGTCTGACCATCTGTTTGAGGATGGTATGCAGTGCTGAAGTTTAGCTTTGTACCCAAATCTGCAAACAACCCCTTCCAAAAGTTGGAAGTGAACTTGACATCTCTGTCAGAGACTATTGCCTTCGACAATCCATGCAATTTGAATATCTCCTTCATGAATATCTTTGCAATGTCATCCATCTAATGGGTAGACTTCACTGGTATAAAGTTTGCTGCCTTTGTCAACTTGTCTACCACAACCATGATGGAATCATGTTGTCTCCAAGTCATCGGCAATCCTGTAATAAAATCCATGGAAATAGCTTCCCATTTCCATGCCAGAACTAGCAAAGGATGCAACAAACCCGCTGGATGTTGATGCTCAACCTTTACCTGTTGACATTTCATACACCTCAAAATGTATTCAGCGATATCCCTTTTCATTCCTGGCCAAAAGTACTGCCTTCTAGCTGTAGAAATTGTCTTCTGATATCCTGGGTGACCAGAATACGGAGCTTGATGGATCTCATCCATAACAACTCTCCTTAGATCTGCTACATTTGGAATATAAATCCTACCTTTAAAAGTGAGAATCCCATCTTCTTCCAATTTATATCCCTTGTACCTCTTCTCAATACTTTGCTGCTGCAATTTGTCTTTTACCTGCTCATACCATTCTTCTCCAACAACATGACTAACAATCTGCTGCCTCAAATATGATTGGCACATACTAAGAGATGACACATGCATTTCTTGCATCTTCCTACTGAGTGCATAAGCTACCTTATTCTCCTTTCCCTTTATGTGCTTGATTTCAAGATCAAATTCACATAAAAACTCCAGCCATCTTACTTGCCTAGCATTCATAGTAGGCTGATCAAATAGATACTTCAGACCACAATGGTCTATTCTGAGCTCAAATATTCTACCCATTAAGTAATGTCTCCACATCTTGAGAGCATGTACTATGGCTACAAGCTCTAGATCATGAGTGGCATAGTTCTTCCCATGCTCCTTCAGCTTTCTTGATTCATAACATATCACGTGGTTTTCCTACATAAGGACTCCTCCAAGCCCTTGCCTGCATGCATTAGTACACACCACAAAATATTTCTCTAGATCTACAACCTTCAATACTAGGGCACTGGTGAGAATATTCTTCAAATGCTGGAAGCTTTCTTCACACCTCGATGTCCATTCAAACTTCATCCCCTTCTTTTGCAAAGAAGTGATAGCATGTGCAACTTTGGAGAATCCCTCAATGAACCTCCTGAAGTATCCTACAAGTCCTATGAAAGATCTTACATCTGTCACATTTCTTGGAGTAGGCCAATTCATAATGGCTTCTATCTTTTCAAGGTCCACAGATATACCCTCTTCTGAGATAATGTGACCCAAATACTGAATTCTATCTCTATAGAAGTCACACTTGCTCAGTTTCACATACAGCTGATGCTCCCTGGGCAATTTCAATGTCAATCTCAAATGTTCTTCATGTTATTCCTCATTCTTAGAATAAACAAGAATGTCATCAAGGAAAACAAGAACAAACTTATCCAAGTACCTGCTAAAGACATTGTTCATAAGGCACATAAATGTAGCTGGTGCATTTGTGAGACCAAATGGTACCACTACAAACTCATAATGCCCATACCTTGTCCATAAGGTTGTCTTATGAATGTCTTCATCCTTGATTCTCACCTGATGATAACCAGACCTCAAGTCAATCTTGGAAAATACCCTTGCTCCCCTCATTTGATCAAAGAGGTCATCGATCCTAGGCAAAGGATATTTATTCTTCACAGTAACTTTGTTCAATTGTTTGTAATCAATACACAACCTGAGTGTACCATATTTATTCTTTACAAACAGAACCGGTGCTCCCCAAGGAGACACACTTGGACGAATATACTTCTTTTCCAACAACTCTTGCAATTACATCTTCAACTCTAGCATCTCCTGTGTACTCATCCTGTAGGGTGCCTTGGACACTGGTGCTGCTCCTGGCACAAGTTCAATAGTGAAATCAATGTCCCTCTTTGTAGGTAACCCTGGAATCTCATCAGGAAACACATCCCTGAATTCCTGTAACACCTGATAGTCCTCCAACCTAGGAGTTTCCTCTCCTGATGTCTCCACAATATGAGCTGCATACAACTGGCAACCCTTCCTACATAAATTATTTAACTGCATTGCTGAAACCTACCTCACTGAAATCTCCTTTGGAATACCTTTCACAACTATGAGGTTCCCTTCTTCATTCATGCATTCAAAAGTCTTATTGTAACAGTCAAGATTCACCCTATGAGCTTCTAACCAGTCCATTCCAATGAGAACATCATAGGAACCAAGCGGTAGAACATTCAGATCTACACAAGTGACGAATCCATTCATGACCAATGGACATTTCTCTACCACTTCACTGACCTTTCTCTTAGTTCCAGTGGCTAGCTGGACTAACCAAGACTTCCTATGCTTTACTTTCTTAAAATCACAAATCCCCGCTACTCTAGGAGTAATGTAACTATGAGTAGAACCAGGGTCAATCAAAATAGAAACAGATTTATCAACAATCTTACCTGCTACTTCAACCACAGCTGACTGCTGATCTGCCTGGCGGTCCTCCAGTGTTGCATAGATCCTAGGAACTGCCCTTGCTACTTGACCCACTGTTTCTACTTCTTGAATGTTATAATCTAGCCTCGCACTCTCATTCTTGAGTGGACAGTTCCTACGCATGTGGGGTCCTCCACATTTCCAACATTGAAGTGGCCCTCTATTCTGTTGTGGATCCTTAGGCTTTTCTCCTGCCATTCCAACTGGTTTACTCGCAGCTTGAGATGGCTGCTTTTGCTGATTCCTGAATTTAGAAGGTTTGAAACCTTTCTTTCTTTGGTCAAACTTCTCATTCTTCTTGTCCTTCCATTCCTTATGGTAATCTGGCTTACCTTTGCTTTTCTCATAGCAATACTTAGCCTTCCTTATTGCTTCTTCAAGAGTTCTAGGTTCATAAAACTCAATTCTATCTTTGTAAGACTAAGGTAATCCACTCAGAAAATGCTGGACCTTCACCTTTTCATCTCTGATGTACCGGACATACCTCAACAACTCCAAAAACTCACTACTACATTTTGACCAAAAATCCGACGGCTGTCATGTCGGATTTTCGACACTTCCCTGTCGCATGTACGACACTTTGGTTTTTTTTGAAGCGTCGGAAACTTGGCGTCGGTTAGGCGACAGTTAAGTAACCGTCGCTTAAGCGACACTTAAGTAACCGTCACTTGAATTTAAATCGTCGGTTATCTGACACTTATTAAGCGACAATGAGGAAATTTTTTAAAAACTTTTGCACCCCCAGGCGTCGCTTAAACGACGGAGAGAAAGGGAAATTGTCGGATAAGCGACGGATAAGAAGCATAACTGTCGGATCAGCGACATAAATAACTGTCGCTTAAGCGAAAACACTAAGGGAAACTGTTGGATAAGCGACGGATACAAAGAAGAACTGTCGGAAAAGCGACGGGTAATAAGCGTCGCTTAAGCGACGCCTACTGCAAAAAAAATTTTTAAAAATATTGTGAAACTTTGTTTAATAGGTATTCCTGCTGTAACGTATTCCTTCCTTTATCCATCCAAAAACACAGTGATACAAGTCCAATGGATTTCCAAATTGAATGCGATAACACCAATAATGTATTATGTAGCTTGACCAGGTAAATGTAATCCAACACCAAGCATTGCAGTTGTAGCCAATCAAGGGTTAAACACTCAGTCTTTAACCAATTGGGGAGAATTTTTTATTACGTTATTAAATTGCAAATTATGCAAATCCATGAATTGTGTATTTTACCCATCATGAAGCTTTCATACTTAGAGAAGAATACATGTGTGTCAAATTTAAAGCCTTGAGATTGAGATTGTACCACAAGCTGTGAGCATATCATTTCTTAAAAACGTTCAAGCAACTAAAGCCTTATGCATGCATCAGAAGTATCACTTTCTTTTGGTCTAGAATCACAATGTGGGGCCATGAATTTCAATCAAAGAAGCATCAATTTGGCTTGAAATATACCTCATTCTAGATAAAATTACCTCCAGGATTGGACCACCCTCTCCTCCAATTAAATGAAGTTCATCCACAATGAAAAGGCTGACTTGCTGAACCAGTTTGCGCTGTTTCCATCTCCGAGACAAAGCATCCCATTTCTCTGGTGTGCTTATTATTATCTGGCCCTTTTCAAGGAGCTTCAAATCAGGTGAAATTTGTTTAAAAAAAATTAAATTTGTTTTTTGCTAATTCTTATACATATATTTTACTATCATGCAGTTTGATACAATATTATTCAGGAAGAAATGATTTATTGTAAGGCGTTTTTTGCAATATTGTAATAATATAATATCATTCTATGTGGGATAATAGCAAGGACACAACTGGAGTTTTTATTAGATTGAATTAAGGCTCATGTTCAGCAAATGTGTATTACCTACAGCCATTGATGTTGATATCAAAATATTATGCATAAGTCAGCAATGGAGGACCAGTGTGCTTCTGTTCAATTTCCAATTAATCTTGTTGAAGATCCAAGCTACAAGGAGGATGACTTAAAGCCCAAGGTTATGCTATCTAACAATGGCGAGGCAATTTCAGCTGATGGTGAGTTGGAAGTAAAGGTTGAGAAGGATGATAAGGAGAAATGTGTATTGAATGCTCTAATTGGCTGTGAAAATTCATCTACCAAAGCAACTGTCGACTGGCAAGCAGTGTGGTAGGGTGGAGATGAAAAAGTGGCAAAAGTTGGAGAGACTGATGACTGTTTAAATTCTGAAGATGTGAATGATCTACCATTGGATTCAGATGGAGCTTTGCTTTTTTACCTTATTGATGCATATGAGGAAGCTTATGGAGCTCATCCTGGTACAATATATCTATTTGGCAAGGTGAAATTCAGAAACTCATATGCTAGCTGTTGTGTGGTGGTACAAAACATGCAACGGTGTCTTTTTGCTGTACCAACTCCTTCAGTGTATATGAGACTCCCTTTGTATCTGTGGATACATTGGCATACCTTCAAGAATTATAAAATTTCAAGTCAATGATTTCTCAAAAGCTGGGATATTTTTGTGGAGCAAGCCAACACTCCATTTGTATCTGTGGATACAGTGGCATACCACCATATATATCTGTGAATCTCGTTTCCTTCATAGCAGCATTTGGACATCACACAAATAACAGAGCTATTGCAGGGAACCATTAGAGGAAATTTGGGGTCTAAAATGGGCCTTATAAGAAAACGTGCCAAAATAAGTTTTTGTGAGTTGGAATTCAAGAACCAATAGAATTTAAATAAAATAAGTCAACCATAATGGATGAATTGGCATATTTGTCATTAAAAGAAACTAATTTTTTTGTTCGTATTTTCGACATATCTCATTGTGTTTTTACTGAAATTTTGATCGGGAGAGCTTGTTGGATACAGAATTTGATTCCACATCCAACGAGTACCCACACTGCATACTTTTGATGGACCCTGCTACCTCAAAAACAAGAAATACCTGAAAAAACGTGGTGATGACATCATCATCACGTTTTTTCAGGTATTTCTCATTTTTGGGGTAGCGGGGTCTATCAAAAGTATGCAGTGTGGGTACTCGTTGGATGCGGAATCAAATTCTGCATCCAACGAGCTCTCCCGATCGAAATTTGAGTAAAAACACAGGGAGATATGTCGAAAATACGAACACAAAAAGTAGTTTTTTTCTTTCTTCCTCCAAAATTAATCAATATTATTTTATTATTTTAACTATTATTTTATTATTTTCCTTAGAAGGCCCATTTTAGACCCCAAAATTCCTCTAATGATGAATATCAAGTCTTCGGATATTGGGAGACTCAAAGCAGTTAATTGATTGTGGAGATGGAATTAATAAAAACTGGATAAATGAACTCTTATGCCTATAATGGAAAAAATCAGATAAGAAATAAGAACAGATTTTGAGAATTTCAACATGTATATAAAGAGCTAAATGAGATGGCTCATAACGAAGCTCTAGAAATAGAAGGAAAGCTAGTGATAGTAGAAACAGATGAGCGGGGGTCTCTGCCTGATGAGGTCATATCTCTTTACTGAGAAGCAAAGTTTTGTTTCTTTATTTTTAGTTCTTCATGCCCAACTATTAGCAGACAGAAGCAGAGACAAGGATTTCCTGCTTGCATTTAGTTATGGGAAAATGTTCCATTTGGAGCTTAGATTCTATGGTCATTGGTTACTAGTTAGTCAATGATGCAGACTTTTCCAGAGAACTGTACAAAAAGTCAAGTGCTATTCAATGGAAAAGAGCTTGTGGCCTGGGAAATGATCTACATTTTATCATGTCCTGTGAATGAAGGTTCAATTTAGTGAGTCACATTTGCCATGCATGAATACCCTTCAAATGAACTACCTGCAGTTTCCATACATGATAGTGAAGCAAACAGCTCCAATATTGTATGATTCCAATGTCAAGCCAAGAAACACCAAAATCTTACTGTGGAGAAGATCTTAGAATATCTTCAGTGGAGGAACACTTGGAAGTATTCAATCCTGTTGCTTCAGCAAAACCACAAAATATCCTGCTTCAAAAATGGAGATACCAATTCATCAACTGAGCTCCTTTTTTATTGTGTTCCAGTTTCTATTGGAGAACATGTGATAGGCTGTCAATGATGTCAGGGAGAAGATGTAAACTGCCATAGGAGATGTTGAAATTGTTTAAAATGAAGAACTTGGATACATGACAAAAATGAAACGGCATAATCAGACTTGCTGGAAGGAAATGCTAAACTCAGTAAACTTCTGATATTGCTTCATCTTCCATAATGAATGGACTATCTG
>LPNX010572716.1:809961-933972 GCA_001517045.1 Pseudotsuga menziesii
TGTTTCATTATCTATTGGACTCAACTGGATGCATACCATAATAATGTAATGACCTATTTAGTTATTGGTCTCTTGTCATTGAACAAAAATGGAAATACCTTTAAGGTTCGTCAATGTATATTTTGATTTCCACTTGAAAAATCAAATATATTTTTTTGTCGTGTAAAAAAAGAATAAATTTGTCCACAAAATGAAACTTGTCTAAATCAATCTTTGATTTATTGCAATTCACTACCATCATTTTATAATAATGATATTAATCTAATGTTAAGGCCACAACCAATCCCACAAATATGTACATGCCATACACCCCTCCACGTTTAAACCTATAATCTTTTAAAAGGAAACATGGAGAGGAAAACCGTCGCTTAAGCGACACTTAGGAGGAAAACCGTCGCTTAAGCGACACTTATGAGGAAAACCGTCGCTTAAGCGACAATTAGTAGGATAGCAATTTTAGCGCCGTCGCTTAAGCGACGCTTATGCCCATTATTTCAAAAAAAAATTTAATCTTTCTGATTTTTGGCACGGTTAAAATAAAAAATCCACGCGCCGTCGGAAAAAACCGTCGGATTTTGGATCAAAATCTAGTAGTGACTTATTCACATACTCTTCCATGGTCTGCTGTCCCAATCTCAGCTCATGGAACTCCTTAATCTTATCATCATAATACCTGTCACAGAGGTATTTCTGCTTGAAATACTTCTTGAACTGTTTCCACTTAAGTCTCCTTTCACTGATCCTCTTTACTTTCTTGAAGTGTTCCCACCAAATGCATGCTCTCCCATTCAGATTGAATATGGAAACTCTTGCCTTCATGTTTCCTGAATAATCATGCACTTGAAAGTAATTCTTTACCCCAAGAAGCCAAACTTCAGCTTCTTGTACAGTCTTTACCTCACCATCAAATGTACGAGGTTTAGCTTTCTTAAATTCATCCCGAGATCGATCCCTATGGTGCCTCTTCCTTTTCCTTCTATGAGAAGAAGAACTTGAATCCCCGCTGGATTCTTCAGAATCAGATGATCCATTGGAAGTCGTTCTCCTTCTCCTAGTACTGCTCTTACTGCCCTCTGGTCTTGTTATACCTCATCCAGAGTCTATCTTTCTCTGCAAGTCTGTCAAACTCTGCAACATAGCAACATTCAACTGATGCTGCTCTTCCTGGGATTTGATCAAGCTTCTCATAGTGGCTGCAACATCTGACGGTGTCTCTTGGAATCTTCTTCAATTAGACTCAATGTCATCATTTCTATTATGGACATTTTCTCCCATGGCATCTCGTGCATGCTCATAAGAATCCCGAGCATCATATCCGTCATGGATTCTCATGACTGAATCACCACTTACTTACCAAAATGCACTGCCCTGGAAGGTGACTATGATTCTGCAAACGTGTTAATAACACAAATGTTAGATGCATAACATTGATACAAACCAGCATTACTTACCTTCTCCTGGAATAATTATAAAATTACAATTTTCCCAAACACAATATTTTCTTCATCAAAGAACATCTATCTGAGGGGGACGATGGGGGTCAAGGGGGCTTGCCCCCTTGTGGGTAAAATTTTTCTTGCGCAGAATCGGGTCTCATTTCCACTAACCATCCGCAGAATCGGCTCTCGGAACCACTATTTCTTCCACAACGGCAGCTCTCGGAACCATTATTTCTTCTGCAACGACGGCTCTCGAAACCACCATTTCTTCCACAACGGCGGCTCTCGGAACCACCATTTCTTCTGCAACGACGGCTCTCAGAACCACCATTTCTTCCTCAATGGCGGATCTCGAAACCATTATTTCTTCCGCAATGACGGCTCTCAGAACCATTATTCCTTCCGCAACGGCGGCTCTCGGAACCACCATTTCTTCCACAACAGCAGCTCTCGGAACCACCATTTCTTCCACAACGGCGGCTCTCGAAACCATTATTTCTTCCGACGGCCAATCGTTACTTAGAAAATTTTTAACTTTTGGGCGTCGACGGTATTTGTACTTCGGAAGGTTAGTGCCTTTGGCTTCTGCAACTGTGGCACGCCAAACACTAATTCCTTGTGATGGATGCCAAATCGCTTTGAAAATTTTTCCAATTTTCTTTCCGACTATTCCATCGGCCATGCTTCCGCTACAGCGGAATTCAACTTCACTAACTCTTCCGCAACGGTGGAAGTCCACTTCACGAACTCTTCCGCAACGGCGGAAGTCCACTTCGCGAACTCTTCTGCAATAGCAGAAGTCCACTTCACGAACTCTTCCGCAATGGTGGAAGTTTTTCCGCTGGCTCTTTCGACTGCTCCAACACTTAGGCCAAATTTCTAATTTTTACAGTCATTCATATTATGAATTCTGTTGGGCAGAATGAAATGCAACCTCTGTCACTGCATCCTTCATGGCTCATGCAGGCCCATGTTGCAACATGAGCTCTGATACCATACTGTCATGTCCCCATGCCTCCGATCGGTGATGAGGACACGGCCCGTGGCTTAAACCACCCGGGCTAAGAGCCCCATGAACATGTGCATGTACAAAATTGCTGAAACAAAATGCTTAAACAAAAACTTTGAACTAGAATATGCACACATGAATATTTATCATGCACAGATGCAATTATTAAACATACACAGCTACAGTTATGTATCTTGCACAGCGGAATTAACGTGCATTCATTCAAGCACTCATTCAACATGTTCATTGCATTCATTAACAGTAAATAAGATTTCAGAAGTAAGATAGGCAAGATCACTTATCTTATGAAGACTCCTTCCGCAACCAGCTACGTCACTGCAACGTTCCACACAACCATAGGCCAATGTGCTCCTTAAGCTCTCAGCAGTGCTGCCACCCCTGAGCTGGGCATGATTCTCTAAGGAATAAGGGAACAAGAAGGCTTACACATATCCAAGGATACACAAAACATAGTGAAGCCAACACAGTTGGGTTTATTAGGCCATCAAGGAGTTGGGAGAAGCTTAATGCTAAGCTGGTGAGCCCATTACAGAGCCAAGAATACCCACACCAGAACTAGCCTGACTTCTAAAACACCCACACACACCCAACACAAGGAGTCAGTCCCTTCTCTGCTACACAGTCCCTCAGGCCCTACATTCCCTTCCAGTCCTATTCAAGGGTTGTGGAGAATAAATCCAGCCCTCTAGCTCTGTCTGTGTGGTTTCCAACACCAGGTTTATCAAGCAAACCAAGCCAACATCCCTGCTCCCAATACAGTCCAAAGACCAACCATTGCATGCATGCAGCCACTCAGAAATTACAGCTGAACAGGGGAAAAGATTTCTGAGCGACTTCCAACAACCCCAACGTATCAACAAACACAATCACAACAGGGGGAAAACATTACAGTCCGACCTAGACAACTGAGCAAGTGGATAAGAGTTACATCGACCGCCACACAACTCTTGAACGTGAAATGACTTCCTATAGGAAATTGTGGGTGACACAGACCAACAACTCCAAGTTTCCTGCGTGAATGACAACCACCCAGAGCCCAGTGCGTGAGAGGAAGTTCACACTGAAACCCAAATGCAGGTCAAGAACACCCGATTCCACACTATGGGAAAAACGTAAATGATAGTAGAGGCGCCCCCAATCCCTCTCCGGGATGCATGAGACCAAACCACAAAGATCTTGTGCATGAGGAGAGTCAGACAATGGAGACCATGTGTGAGGATACACGGCTCTGCTTATGCCCATGGATGAACAAACAATCGATGGCCGCGAGTAGTGAGTGCGTGATAATTTTTGCACAGTCATGGGGAGAGTGTAAAATCCCTGCGTGAGTGATGGCAGTCATTTTTCCCAGCCATAATGAAGTCAACCATGGTGGAGTGTGCGTGAGGTTGAGGACTAACAATCTTGCCACCCCACTCCCAAAACAATTAACTGCCTCAACCACCACCAACAATTCTTCAATGAAAGTGGTTGGGTAAAGCAAGGAAAAGAAGACACATGGGTATTTTTCTCTCATTGGCCAAGGTTTGACAAATTCCCCCATATCCTTATCCTTGTGAAAATCATGCCCCTTTCTCATTTTAGTTGCCGCGATTGTAGCTGGTCGGGTTCATTTAATTAATTATAGATGCATATTTACATGATGACCATCATAATATATGCCGCATGCCCTGATATACCATCGGTGACAAATTCAAATCCAAAACATAACATAACCGATCAATGGTGGGGCCTTGGCCTTTAGCTCCGCACCATGATCATTTAATATATACATCATGTACATCTAATGCAACGGGGTCAAAACCGGGGCATTACAATTGTGCAAATTGAAAAGGTAGGCATTTTGAAACCTTCCAAGTACTTCTGAAAATGGATAAAATGGATGATATTGAAGTGGTAGAAGTAGCCGATAATGAAGAATTAGGGGTTTCTTATCATAGGGATGAGAAGAGTTTTGAAGACAAGAATGCTGAAATTATTGATACAGTTTTTAAATCTTTCTTTTACTTTTTCTCTGTCGACCAGGCCCCAAATTTCCCCGAATTTGTCGAATGGTGTGTGAGTAACTATTCTAAAGCTGAGGGAGTCATTATGAATAAAACTAAGTCTAGGATCCTTTTCCCTATTCAGGCCTCTGTTATTTGCAAAGCCCTGTCTATCCCACAAGATTTTGTTCAATTATCCCAGGAGTATAAAGAGGAAAATATCATTCATTTCTTCCAAGAGTCTACAACTGAAAGTAAAGAAGCCTTCTTGAAGTCATGTCTGAAACTTGATAGCGAGGTTGTAGGTTTGTCTTACCCCATTGACCTGGTTTTGTTTAAAGAAGAAATTCAGTCTTGTATAACTTGAGCTAGTAACTTTTTGGGTTTAGATACTAATGGTTATGTCATAGAGTCACTATTGAGTCTGTTGTTTGTCTTAATTACTTGCCAAATTGAGTCTAAAGTTCCAGTTCAAGCCTTCCAATCATGTTTCCTTAAATTCAATGAGTTCCTAGATGATAACATTCGTTCTCAGTTAGTTAACTTCCACAATACCATAGTTTTCAAATTTCAATCTTTTTTGCTAAGTATGTTCTTGTCACAGAATGAAGATAACTTACAGTCTCCTGAGTTGGTGATCACAGATGAAACGACTTAGAACTATTATAAGTTTATGAATGATTTGATGGTAGAAGTTTCACTACAACAAAAACTGGATTTAGCATTGAATTTAGCGCCGGATTTTAGTGTAATTTTTTCCCAATTTTGGTGAACAATCCGGCAATAAACTTGGCGCTATTATACAATTTCATAAAATTCCATCTATTGCATATTTTTTTCCGTCCTTTTTAACATCCATTTTTGTGTCCATTTTTTCACCCAACAATTTGCATCTTTTGTTATGCCCTTATTTGCTGCAAATTTTGCATCTTGTATTGCATCTTTTTTTGTGCCATTTCTTACATCCTTGTTTGCACCCAGTTTGACACTCAGTTTTGCATCCAATGTTGCGTCTTATTTTGCTCCTTTTTTTTTCATCGAGTCTTGTACCAAATTTTGCACCATGTTTTGCATCAAATTATGTGTCCAATTTTGCATCTAGCATTGCATCTAGGGTTGCATCCAAATTTGGGCCTAATATTGCGTCTAGTTTTGCATCCAATTTTACTTATAATGTTGCATCCCTTTTTTCATCTAATTTTGCATCTTGTTTTATGTCTTTTTTTGTATCCATGTTTGTGCCTAATGTTTCATCTTGTTTTACGTCGTATTTTGCATCTAGGTTTGCACCTAGTGTTGTATCTTGGTTGATGTCTTTTTTGCATCTATGTTTGAGCCCAATGTTGCACCCAGTGTTGCACCTAGTGTTGTGCCTAGTTTTGCACCCATGTTTGTATCTAATATTGCATCTAGTTTTGTGTCCAATGTTGCATCCCATCTTGCATTCAATATTACATCTAGTTTTACATCCAATGTTTCGTCCCATCTTGCATCCAATATTGTGTCTCGTTTTAATTTTTTTTTTGCGTCAAGTTTTGCTTCCAGTTTTGCACCTGGTGTTACGCCTATTTTTATGTCCATTGATACACCATATTTTTTGCTCAAATTAATGTCCAATTTTACATCTAATTAGGATTCCACTTTTGCATCTATTATTGCATCCAGTTTTTGGCCTAGTATTGCATCTAGTTTTGAGTCATTAATTGTGTCTAGTGTTGAGTCTACTTTTGCAACCAATTTTTCTTTTACCGTGACATCCATTTTTGTGTCCACATTTGTGTCTAACATAATGTCCACTTTTGCATCCACTTGTGTGTTTGGTGTGACGTCCACTTTACATCTTTTTTTGCATTTAGTGTTGCATCTAATATTGCATCCATCTTGCACTACTACATTTTTTACCTTTAGAAATACACTGCAATATCATTAGGGCATGGAGGAATAGAACCAACAACCTCCTTCTTGTAAGGAAGGCGCTCTTCCATTGAGCTAGCACCCTTTAAGAATTGGGAAGAGGATCAGTATTAACACAGATTTCATCATTGAATTCTAATAAAAGACAATAAGATCTAGAGAGAGTCATGCTTAAAATCCAATTTATTTTTCCAACACATTAATAAGCACAAAAATATACCGTGATCAGGCAACAAAATATCCTAAACAATTACACAATCTATTAAAGTGGTTCATAAAAGGGTCTTAGAGAACAAGATAATGTATTGATGCATACCTAATAACATAAACTTGAGAAGGAAAGAGAATAAGGGATGTGTTTAAGAAATAGTTGTAGAATCCAATTGAGGATTGTGTGTTGCTACATAAATGTTGCTATTCATTGATTATGTGATTTTTTTCAGCAATGGTATGGTAAGAGAAGCACTCATGAATGGTTATTAAAATAAGATGCCTACCTCAAGATTCTTTAAGCCTCACCTGAAGTCTAGTTGTTGTTTCAATTTTCATCATGCTAGGAATAGGCTGTTTAGTTTTGGCGAGACCTCTGGATTTACATGGACAACAGTAAAACCTTGATTGTGATGAAAGCAATAATTTCATCTGCACAGGTGAACTTTCAATAATATTAAAAAAAAAATCTTGGTGAATGAAATAAATTGAACACAGTTTGAAAACTATAGTGTCATCATGTTAGTGCACTTGATTAAACATCCTATGTTGACAGCCTCTTGAAGACTTTATTCAGAAGTTCAAATACTCTCTTTGACAACTAAATATGTAGATGTTCTCTTTTACAGCAAAAATAAGGTTATTAAACAGAATATGGATTGAAAATATTTAAGTGCACATAACAAGATACATGGACTCAAAATTGTTTTTAGTTAATGTTGTTTCCATATGGTACATTTCATCTTCATAAAGCTATTGTCTAAATTGTTTTCTTTGGTTATTTCAGTATGCATTTCAGCATTTTAATGCAACATTCTGAATCTTAACCTCCTTTCTTAAACAAGCTAGTACATTGTTTTTGGTACATTTCCTAACTATTTACAACGCTAAGAATCGGATTGTTATTGATATGTTGTGCAGGACCTCTAACCCTCTAGAATCTAGACATGTATGCATGACCAATTAAAATGTTCAGAATGACCAACTAGTTCGAATTGGTGTTTTAACATTACTTGAAGGAAAAACAAATAAAGTGGGAAGGCTAGGTTTACCATTTGTAAGGAGACTACTATTATCCCCAAGAAAGAGAGAGAGAATTAGTTAATTATTTTGTCCCACAATAGATCACAAATATCAAAACATCGTCAATGTAGAAACCACTTGTCACCAATTAGATGCCTTCCAATATTCCAATAAAGTGCCTAATCTCCTCAATAGACCCTTAGCCAAGGTCCGTTCCATTTTAGATATCAAATGTGTAGTCTATGAGGATCGGAAATCCCAATATTATATAGACCTTTACTTTGGTCTGGTCATGGAATCCATCCAACAACCCATTGTGGTCAATCAAAGCCCTTTCCTAGACTACAAAGATCAAGATGGTTTTCTTTACAAGTTGAATCAATTGTGTGTTCCAGCTAGATCAACTTGCCTTTTGCTTATCAAGGAGGCCCATTATTCATCCCATGGAGGACATTTTGGTGTGCAGAAAATTATGTTCCACCTACAAAGGTACTTCTTTTGGCCTTCCATGTGGAAATAAGTGGAATATTAAATCTAGAGTTGTTCAAATTGTAGCCAAAACAAATCTGCCAACATGAAGCTTGGGTTGTACCAGTCTTTGACAGTTCCCTATAGGGCTTGGATTTCATCTAGCCTATTTGGGGCTATTTTGGATTACCATTGATCAACATTTCTGATCATTACTCCAAATTTCTCAGTGATTTGGAAAATCCTCATGGAAGCCTTTAGGTTGTCTGCATCGGTTCTCTACTACATTCAATCCACAAACTAATGGCTAAAATAAGATAATGTAACATAATATTGGTTCATGCTCTCTGCCTCTACCATCAATAGAACAAATAATGGGATCAATACCTGCATATTTTCCAACATAGTTACAACAAAGATTCCCTTCTACAAGACACTTTCCTTTTGATCTTTGTTTTGGATTTCAACCTCTTAGCTCTAGTTGCTCTCCCAAATCCATCCACATCCCACCAGCAGAAGCAGTAAGACAAAGCTTCTTTTGTGCAAAACTTAGTCAAGATCCAAAGTAATGTTCATGACATCCTTCAATAGACACGTGATGAATACAAAGCACTATATGACTGACATCAACTTGCTACACATTTTCAAGTTGTTGATTGAGTTTGGTTGCATTTGGACAAGCATTGCTTAAAAAATCAACAAATGGGTGCCAATGCTTTCAAGTTGGACCTTCTACCAGAGTTAGGAACCCATGATGTGGTGAATTTCAACTAGTGGAAGTGATATGAACCACCTCATTTAAAGGATGTGTCCAGTCACACATCTGGAGGTCACAATTCTAGATTTTCAGCTTCCCTTTCCTAAAGATACTCTTTTTGATGTCCACACTAGATCGACTAGGTAGTGTCACATCACTACCTACTCGGTGTGCTACAAAGGCATGTTTCCCACTCAGGGTTAATGGTTGTTACAATCAACATATAGGCAACAACTTCCCTATCTTAAGTGGAAATTGGGGATGATTTCCTCTAAGCAGGGATGAATTGATGAGACTTAGTCTAGTAATATGAGTGAACCTATATTATATATGTACATTAGTCTAGTAAAGTACTACACAAATACACACATTAGATCCTATGAGATGTACTACAGTGCAAATTTATTTGCTTACCCTATTTAGATTTGGAATGTCATCACCACCTTAATGCTTACTATGAATGAGAAATTATGCATATTTGCAAGTGCTCGCTAGAGAAAGCAAATACTCGTACAAATAATTGTCACGATTTTATTCCCATGTCCCAATCATTTTTCAAGGAAATTAGCATAGTTGAAAGAGACCAAAAATTTTGTTTTTTGCACTAATATTTACTTAGATTTATATAAATATACTTTAATCTACATATTTTCAAGGCTCAAGTAATATTTAGACCCATATATCTAACTTACAGAATAAAAAACTATTGTGAACATTATATACTATTGACAGCAAGACAGATTTGAAATAGATCATAAGCCCAAATTCACAACTTCAATATAAGTATTAAGAGGTCAAATCTTTTAACTGGTGAAAAGATCTTGAAGCCTTTGGTAAAAAGCCAAAGTGTTGTTAGTTAACACCAGCTAGCATTCTTTATAAATACAAACATTGTTTAACAACCAATAAATATGCATGATATCAACTTTATAAACTATAGAATATCATTGTCATGCATCATGTTAAATGTGATCTAAATATCCATTTACCATCAACCTAAAAGACAGCAATAGCAAAACCAGATGTTACCTACAATAAGGAAGAAATCTGTGTAAACCTCATAGAAAGCATAAACAGTAGGGCATGGGACCAACCTCAGCCTTTGCTGAAAGGACCTCCTGCAGTTCATAAGCTGCCAAAGACTTGGATTTTTGCTGTATGTTCTTCACAACATGTTGGGCTGCTTCTTGAACGACAGCATGACCTTGTGAGCCCAACCCCAACCCTAAATAATATAAACTAAAAAGTTGAACTCATTTTTAAAGGTAAAAATAAAAAATAAGAATGTAAAGAATGGAAATTAGTTGTATTTCACAATTAGTTAAAAACAATAAATAAATAAAAAATAAATCAAATTGGGTTTCTAATGTTTTTTTGGGTTAAAGCTCTTCTTTTTAGTACACTTTCTTCATCCCTTAAACGTTTCTTATGATCACTATTCTATAAAAATGCTTGTGTAACTACTTTTCTTCATTTGAAAAATAAAAAACAATATGATCACTATTTTATAAGAATGTCTTTATAACTTCTTTTCTTAATTTGAAAAAGTTAAATCACCTTGGCCAGTCATTTTCACTTTTATCCTTTTATCAGATTAGAAAGATTAAACCACCCGAGCATAAATTAATTGTTATAGCTATAGACCATTTTGAAATGGGTTGATTCAACCCCTCTTAGGAAAGTCACTAGTTCTATAATTTATAAGTTTTTCCTTTACACATCATTTTTTTATTTAGTGTGATTGGATAATCTCCACGATGACCTCATGCAATGATTTTAAAAATGGTTCGCAATTCTATTTATCCGAATTAAGGGAACTTTTGGAGCTATTGAGCATAGAAAAAAGGATTACAAAAGTTCAGTCATGAGGGTAGTCAATCCATTCATAAGGGCCAGACAACCAATAACATCATTTGCCTGCCCGGCCAGTAATTGAGAAGAAACATTCAAGATCAATATATGTTGTCATCGACTGCTTTGCAAAAAGAATTAATAACTGCTATGAACGTATGGGCTAAACTGGTTCCTGCTCTGAACATATTAAAAATAATCCTTAACTTTAAAATATCTTACTGTAATATAAATTTTATTATATAATTATTTTTTTATATATTGTAATGTAAATTTATATTTTATAATTTTTTACATGATTTTGAAATTATTAATAAAATGTTTAATAAAAAAATGATGTTTAGATTATTAATATATAGTGTTTAATAAAAAATGGTATGTATCAATTTTTATGAGAATTTTTCAACTTACGTTTTATAATTTCTTGATACACTAATAATCAATATAATTACAATATAAAAACAAAACAACTTTCTTGATACACTAAGAATTAATATAATTACAATATTATAAAAAACAAAACAAATTGGAAAAATAAAATAAAACACAAATTCACACTGAATGTGAAATTCTCATTTGAATGAAATACCATATACTGTAAAGAGCGCTCTCTTCATTCAAAAACTTTGATCACTGATACATGCTTGACAGATTCATGTGTGATAATTTCGTCACTAGCTTGGACAACTAAAGACATTAGAGAGACAACTAGCAACATTTCATGATTAATATACCAAATATATTTTGATACTATAAAAATATCAAATTGGAGGCCACAACATCCATTGAACTAAAAGCGTTTCAAGTTAACAATTGCTCAATCAAACCCTAACTATGTGCCAACATTTACAGAAACTAGAACCCTATTGGCATCAGCCATAATCCTAAACTCTAAAAAGCAAGGTGCACTCTTATACACTCTAAAATTGTATAGACCAAATTGAAGGAAATCCGAGCAATCTTATAGATTCTTGGCAAATACAAATACTACCAGCATTTCCAATTTCCTCATGCATTGAAATCTAAATGGAAAACCTAAGTTTTTTACTACAAAACTATAATCAATTTATGTTTCAGGAAGGCCTTATTCACCATTCCTCTGATAGCCCAAGCAAAGCAAAAACAACCTAGAACAGGATACAGATAATGAGCTCAAATAAGCCAAAGGTGACCTATTTACAGTTTATTATAAAGACTAGTCATAGAGGGTGACCTATAATTGCATTCAAATTTGTAGGAATATATTTTATGAAGCAGGATACAACTTAAGCATATGACACAAACAATGACGTTCAGAATGGCATTATACTTCACCTCTCACAAATTCATATGCATTACGAGGATCATATTTTCTTTGAGAAATATCATACAAGCCACTTCCCAGGAAACTTAAAAGACTTAACAAATCCTAATGCAATAAAACTTATTCAAACGATTTCAATTCAATTTTTCTGTGAAAGGAAACAGGCATAAATTATGCACGTGATCCCATTAGATTGCCACATGAGGAGATATGTTGAGGGAATTAGTGAAGTCCTGTGACTTTATTTTGTAAACGTAAAAGAAGAAATTTAGGGGCACTTGACATGCCCAACCGAGAAAGAGAATCATTTTTGAGATTGGGCAGTTTCAGTTGAGAACTTCTGGGGACAGATATACTGCACCATGCTCCATTGTGCCATTGAAATTAGGATCAGTTAGTATTTTTGGTGTGGAAGAGCCAAATTTGTGCCCTTTAATTAGCAGCAAAAACTATTTAGACTTCTTCAAAATTTGGAATAACTAGACATGTTTGCACAAAAGTATACTAGGCGATATAGGAAACTATAAATAAGAACAGACATGCAAGAAGATGAAGGGGATTTGCAGAAAGATATTCTGATGGAATAATTTTTCAACTCCAAGATGAATCAGCTCTGCTAAATTTTCATTCCTTTAATGAAGCCAAACAATTAGCATTGAAGGATGAGGATAAATGTCACAGGGCTAAGGGTAAATGGGTAAAAAAAAGGAGTATTTTCATTAAGACCATATGAAGAGAAAGCTCTTCAAACTTAAATGAACAGATGATCAGTGAAATGTCATTGGGAGGAGGAAAAATGAGGCGCTAATATCCTACGGGTAAGTATAGTGTCAATATCCTGAAAGTACTGAAAGGAATATCACTTCTTGTAAATATATGTGCTCTTGTGAAAAAATTCTCAGGTTGAACAGTTGGTAATAAGATCTTTATTGACATGCCCTTGCTCGATAGCTTGAGTAGTTCATATTCAAAGGTATTTTTTGTCAAAGGCATTTTTTCGTTATGTTATGAGACAAGAGAGGTAAAAAATATCTTGAATGCATAGAGTTTGAGAATAGTGACTAAATTCGAACCTCCTCAATATCCAAACTCAATCTGCAATGTTCCATTTGCATCTCCAAAAGACTTTGGTAAAATCTACCCTCCCATTACACTTCATTCGCATTTTGTAATGCTAAATGTTCCTCTTGTTGCAGCAACATAAGAATAAAGAGGCAGTATTTGGGGTCTTTTCATTAATCTTTTGAACTTTTACCTTGATCCTTGTTCTCAAATTTGTTTTTATAGTTTTTAGTATGCATAGGTACATGTGGGAGCTTAAGAAATGGTTGACATTTTTAAAGCATTGGATCAACATTCAAAGGGATGGATCCAGTTTTCGAAGGCATTAAGAAAGTAAAATGAAAAATGGTAGAGGATCAATAATCACTTCCATATCTCAAACATGTAAAAAGGGAAGAAGATATAATGAGAAGAAGAAGATAAAGCAATTGGTTAGAGTCTTCCACAAATTTTAAATAGTGGACAATTCTAAATTCATATTCAATTAGCATCCTCAGGAGCATTTGAAATTTCAAGTATGACAACTAGAAAATCAAGATCTAGATTCAAAAAGGGTATGTCCAACATTTCAAAAACTATTTCAACATATTAAAATGGAGGATTATTACTTTTATCATTTCCATATTTCAAGCCATAAGTTTAGACATTTGTTCTACAGTTTTCCAATTCCTGCTCAATATGGACCTTTTCATGTCACAGGGCTTCACTTGTTGGCCAATATTCTATCACGTTAGTTCATATTGTGGGTTTTAAAATTATCAAAAATTGAACCAATATATTGCAAGTATTGGGGGACGAGGACTTTAAGGTGGGGGTGGGTAGGGTGGTTTATAAGGATTGAGGTATAAAAAGGGGTGGGGAGGAGTTTTTAAGTATTAGGAGAGGGTTTCAAAAAAAAGAGTTTGGGTCAATATCTCTCGAAATTAAGGGTATTCTTTAATATCCCATGATCGCACGTGCTATGTGCGAGTTTCACTAAGTGAAGTCCATTTGTTTCATGTACAGCTGTAATGCACTTTAATATTCCTGCAAGGGACCTTTTTGCGAAATCCCCCTATCTATTACACATGCAAGGGTAAAGTCCTGATCTCCATGTGTCATGGGGTTATCTTTTGGCTAATCAGGGTGTTTCACCAAATTTGGATCGAGGGGCATAGCCATCCTTCTGTAGTTGGAATTTTGGATGAGCCCAATGATTTTGTTGTTTCGGTTTATTTTAAGGGTGATAAAGCTCCTAGTTCGGAGAATTATGATCCTGTGTATGTTTATCGAGCAAGGATCTTGTACCTCGAGATGAAACCCCGATTAATACCAATTAATACCAATATTCATTGAGCATATAACCTATTTTGTTATCTTCATGATCTAATATGTAATCTAGGAATCTTCTAGAAATATTGTAGTATCGAGATTCAAAATAAGTAGTATCACTTAATCTATGAGAAATTACCCATAAAATTATCAAAACCAATCAATCAATCCTGAAGGAAACTAAAATGGATAAAAACCCTGCCCTCCTAATCCCATCAAAATTGAGTTTATAATTGAGGTATGCGACTTACCTTGTTTGATGCCAAGGTCAGCCCTGGAAACAAAGGGTTTCTCCACGGGTTTAAATTCCTCCAAACACTTGAAATTCTCCTAGGGTTTTACCCAAGCCTTCGCTTTGTACAGTTTAGGATTATCGTCGTCCTCGACCTCTATGGTCAGATAATGCATAGTCCCCGCCACCACTTACTTCTGCATCCCCACCACTCGACGAAATGTTATATCGTTGTTCTGGAGACATAGATACAAACAGAGAGAACATATCGATTAAAAAATGGAATTCCCACAAATCAGAAACAAATGAAATCCCTCCTAATAAAAATAAATAATAATAATAATAAAAGATCAGGTCATATACCTATTGTTTGTTGTGCTCATCAATGGAAAAGCACCCAAGGTTGAGCGTATCTATTGAGTTCTAAAAATATTTCACTTTGCGCAATCCACCAAGAGTTCCCATGGCCCCTAGTCCTTAACTGCTACTGATACCCATCATGCCAATCGCAATCACACACAACACAGCTGCACCCTACAACAAATCTACTTGCTTTCTGCTCTGCATCCTTCCTCCTCGCTCCCTTGTAGTTATTTGTTCGATATGTTGAAAAGCCGAAATGGGCACAGTTTCATAGGAAGATGAAGAAAATACCTACCAATCAGTGTTCAAAATTGAACCCTTCCAAAGGGTTCTAGCCCTTCCCTTAAAATTGTTCTTCAAAAAAAGTTTAAAATCTGAATTTTACCCTTCCAATTAAGAAGGTCATAATTTATATCAACATTTTAAAATAAGGGCAAGGTTTGAAATTATCCATCTATATAAATTTCTCAAGTTGTTGAAATTCCTATGCTATAAATTTCAACTCATCATTCAAAATGTTGGAAATATGATAAATTATAATCACTCACTCACTCATGCCATTCACTGAGTGCTTAGTTGTGTAAGATGACCAGTGATCATTGATGACTATGAGGCACTAACCATCGAGATGCGACTCTGATTCCCGAGTCACTTAGGGCTTCAATCTAATGTGTGACAAGGTGTCAAAAACTATGACTATAATAAAAAATAACAACTAATAGACTACTACTAGGCCCGAAACGAGCTCAAAACTTTGTTCCTACTACATATGTGAACCTCGCTACCAATGTCCACTCATTTTTCGTCAAACCAAAATTCAAAAGGTCGGTTGATGGGTCCTCGTCTACAAGAATTTATTTTTTGCATGAATATCATGGACTCACGACAACTATAAACAACACCCGATGTCATGCAAATACAAATAATGGCATGTAGTTAGGATCACAAACTGTGTAGAGGTCGATTTATGCATTGCTATAGAGAGGTGTCATTGGGCACATGATATGGAAAAACAATGGTTATTAATAAAATTTAAAAAAAACAATTGTTGGCTCAAGAATAGTATTCAATTTGATGGGTGGCATGATCATGATGTAATCTCCCTCCGCCCTTCCAAACATTAGTGGTTTCTCACAACATTTGTCCTCATCGCCACCAAAATACATATAAAAATTACTTGTCTTTACATCCTCTTCCCTTTAAATCATGATCTCATAGTCATAACTAAGGATTATTATGCATGCACATCCTCACCTTATAATACGAATTGGGTCAAGGCACAGAGACAACCATAAAATATTAAATGTGTGAGGACACAAAGAGTAAGAGACAACTATAAGTAAGTATTATATTAAATTTACCATATAAGTATTTAATTAACACTATCAACTCAGATTTGGATTGTTGTGATCTTCTTATCACTCCTCACTAATGTGATTGCAAGTAATTCTTTGAAGGTGAGATCCATAATTTTAGGTCTTCTTCCTCATGATCATGCCTTTTGGTAAGACAATAAAGAGGGTAGTGGCCTCCATCAACATGGAAAACAGTTACATAGAGTTATACACATTAATTGTTTTCATTAAATAACTTAAAATTCCTCCATGTGACTATCAATTCACTGAATCCTTGACTGGTACAAAACACACACAAAATTAGAGCCCTAAGCCCTTAATTACTCACATCTAGAACTTTCTCAAATCTAGCCATTAATCAACTTCTTTTGGTATTTTGGTTCAATTTAAAAGGCAGATTGTTGAGACTAGGACATGCAGTGAGTTGCAAGGGTTCAATTGACTTAGGCTTGATTCCATTTCCCCTCCATCCCATACATGTATTCTTTCACGATAAGTGTTGAACAAAAACATTTGATGCCCTTACCCTAATTATGCTAGCTTTGCTAACTTGCTTGGTATGTAGGATTTTTTTTTAATGTTTTATGAGTTTTGTATTGTTTTTTATTAGGTGTGCAATCCTTATAATTCTTACATCTCTTAAGCTTGGATTGCATGTGGATGCCCCAATATTGTTATTGCATAGTCTAAGTAGTTTTTTGTATAATGAAGTCTTCCAACTTGAAGAAATACAATAGAATAGTTGTTATGTTACTGAACTGTAAAATTAATGATACACATATGACAACTTAATGTGTTCAAAATAAGTTTTATTGAAAATATATCATTTTTTTTCTGTAATAGTAAGAGGTGCTCAATTGTTAAAAATTATAAAAAATTTGAAAGAACAATTTTATTTTTTACATTATTTTTTATGAAAGTGTTTAGTTAATTTAAACTTGTCAATTGAAATACAATTATCTATACTACCCTTCATCTTTGAAGGGATCCAAGGATAAATGCCCTTCCAATTGAAATTAAGACCCACCCTTCAAATTTGATCACTGCTATCAATTCCGAAAGAGGAGAAGATTAGGTACATCAAATTGGAAATTAAGAACTCGAGCCAAAACCTTAACAATGAAAAATGGATGGAGGGGTTATCCATACTATATTTTACAAGTGTTTGTTCACAAGACTACTTGGATAATCCTTTTTCCAAGTTAGCATCACATCTTTAGCTTGTATTTGAGCAATTTCATAGTTCTCGGGTTATGCACAAATTTTAATTAAAAAAAGGTGATCAAATTCAATGAAAAAAGCCCATTTTTGAAGCAATTTCAGAGTTCTCAGGCTAAATTTTTATCATTTGAATATCAATTAAACATAGAAACAATAAATTGAAAATAATTGGGATGGCCATAGATTGAAACATACCTTGTGCCATTGAAGCTTTGAACATGGTGAGCTTGAGTGAAATGTAATATTAGAAGGGCGTCTTTCATATGGTAATGAAAGGGGAAGATTGTTCTACATTGGCACCCACCAGCGTTCAAATTAGAATCATACTAGATCAAAGGCAAGAATGATAGATCAAAGGAAAGAATGATCAGATCCAGAAAAGAAAACATCATAGATTAGATGGATCTTCAACATGTCAAAGGAATACACATGGATTCACAGAATGGACTGCCACATTGGTGCATTTGTAGTGTTAACCAAGCAAGAGCCAGCTCAGGCTGTTTATTTCAAGGAGACATATTTTACGCTATCAAAACATTACAAATTAAACTTTCAAAAGAATACCAATGAGTCATTAGAGACCGCTACACTAAAGGAATTAAGATCATTATTCTTTATTGATTAAATTTCCTAGGATATCACTGCCTAATTTGCCAGAATATTTTATTAGTTTATTTTTTCTTTTTTTTTATATTGTAATTTGATTTTAATTTTAATTTATTTTGATTATAGTTTAATTTTATTCTTTTAGTTTTGTTAACTTGATTTTGTTAGACAAGAAATCCTAGAAGTGCACATCTTAGACAAGAAATCCTAGAAGTGCAGAAAGAAGCGACGTCTTTCAAGTTGAGCAAGGTAAATGTGTCCCTTGTTAGGTTGGCACTAGAAAGCATGTCTCAAATTGAACCAAGGCCTTGAGAAAGGAAACCTCAAGTACATGTAAGCCATGGTAAATTCAATCTCCTCTGATTGCAAGTGGAAAGAGGTAGCCATGCTATAAAAGGATAACCTAAAATAATCTTCCTTGCTGGGAACCAAAGAAAGGGCAATGCCAAAATTGTAGCTTTGTGTATTATTCTGAAAAATAGCAAGAAAATAGATACAAGCCTTGAGGAAGGAAAACATTAAAGACATAGAAATTTTTAATGGGCACATAAAGGAAGCATCATGTATCAAGAGTCCTAAAGAGTTTCAAGAAAGAAGTGTACCTCCAATTTAATGAAAAAGATCGTATATTGAAATAGTCAAAGGATATTGAAATTCTAAATTTAACCTGGGCATTCTTCGAACTAGTGATGAGGTAATTCTTATGGTTTCTTCTATGTGTTTCTTATGGCAATAACAAAGGATTCATTCTTGTTATAAAGAGTCCAAGTTGAATATGAAAGAAATTATGACATGTTAGAACTCAAATATGTTTTATCCAAGAATGTTTGATGATTATGATGGGGTACTGGTGTTAGATTTATATACACTGGTATAGTAGAGATGACAATAGATATTGTAAAAGACCTTCTGAGAGATGCTGATCAATGTATTTTAGAAGGCCTCAAACATTTGTGTGAATATTCTATTGCACATGTATTCTTTTATTTCATTGCGGTTTTTCCTTTTTGTTATGATATTGTCCAGCCTCAGCACTGAGATCTGTGTTTTTTGTTTAGGACCTTACTTTAGAGAATTTTGCAAGTATATATGATCTTGCTGAGTCATATCATGCAACTTTTTTTGTTGAGAGAAAGAAAATTGGAACAATTTCAATATTATGTTTCCCTTGTGGTTTGAATTTTGTACTTTGGTGGGGTGTTTTAGAATAATCCCACTTGTTATGCATTCTTTAAATGGTAAACACATCCCATATGCTTTAAATGATGACGATGATGAACTAGATAACAATGACAATGATGATGATTTTGATGATGACGATGAGGGAAATGATGATGATCATCATCATCATCGTCATCTTTGTCATTGTCATCATGATTATCATAATAGTCATCATCATCCATGTCATCATCATCGCCATTTTCCTTGACATCATAATCATCATGATTATTGACATTTTCATTAGTTATTCATCATTACCTTTGGCATAAGAAATAACGTCTACCCAAAATATGTGATTAGTGGAAAAGGGTCATAGAGGACACACATGATTTATGCATGGCAAATAACAACTTATTTTTTAAGATGATCAACATCATCATTCTCATTGTATTAATCATCATTTTCATTGTCATTATCACCATCATCCTCATTCATTTCATTGCCATCATAATCATCGGCAATGTCGTCATTACCATTATCCTCATCATCATCATCATCATCATCATCATCATCATCATAATCGTCATCATCATCATCATTGTCATCATTCTCCTTATTATCAACAAAATTATCATCATCATCATAACCATCCTCAATATCATAATCATTATCCTCATTTTCATCTTCAACATCTGGGTGTAAAACTTGATGCAAAAGTGGATAAAAACATGGATGCAAAAAAGGATGCAAACATGGATGCAACAAAAGTAGGCACAAAAGTGGGTGCATAATGGGGTGCACTAAAAATGGATGCAAAAGGTGATGCAAAAGTGGATGAAAAAAATGATGCAATCATGGAAGCAAAACATGATGAAAAAATTGGCGCAAAAGTGGATACAACCATGGATGTAAAATTAGATACAAAAGTGGATGCAAAAGTGGATGCAACAAAAGTAGATGCAAAAGTAGTCATAACACCCAATGCAAAACTCGATGCAAAAGTGGATGCAACAAAAGTAGATGCAAAAGTAGTCGTAACACCCAATGCAAAACTCGATGCAAAAGTAGATGCAAAAATGGATGCATAAAGGGATGCAATAACTGATGTAAAATTGGATGCAAAAAAATATGCAAACGTGGATGCAAAAGTTGAAGAAAAAGTGGTTGTAAAAGTAAGCGCAAAAATGGGTGTGAATTGAGACATGACAAAAGTGGATGCAAAAGTGCATGCAATAGTAGATGCAAAAAAAGACGTAAACATGGATGCAAAAAGGGATGCAAAAAGGGATGAAAACGTGGGTGCAAAAGTGGGCGAAAAAATGGATGAAAAAGTGGATGCAAAAATGGCTGAAATAAAACAAGATGTAAAACTAGACTCAAAACAGGATGTAAATTTTGATGCAAAACTTGGCGCATGAAGGGATGCAAAAAAAGTAGCAGAAGTGAATGCAAAAGTGGATGTAAAAAAGGATGCAAAAGTGGATGAAAACAAGGGTGTAAAAGGGAGCTCAACAAGAGTAGATGTACAAACTAGGCGCAAAATTATGTGCAAAACTAGGCTCAAAACCTGTCACAAAACCTGATGCAAAACCTGACACATAACTAGGTGCAAAACCCGGTGCAAATTACACTGCATTTGCGCCAAATTTATAAAAAGGACACAAAAAACGCCTAAAATAGCACCAACCCGTGAAATTGCACCATATTGTCCAAAAAATGAAGAAAAATACACTGAAAGATGGTCTAGACATAAAAAAGGATGCAAAAAGAGACGCTAAATCCAGTTTTTGTTGTAGTGTTTACAGTATTTTCTTTCAAGAAAAATTTCCCAGGGTATTACCAAAAATGAAGGAAATATTGTAGCTTTCCCCAAATAAAATGATAGGAGATTGGTTACTTTTAGAGTTGGGAAAAATTATAAGATTATATGGTTTTGTACATCATCCTTATGTTCTTCCATCCTTTCTGACAACCAGTATTTTCTCTCTGGAATTTCTTAGACAAAAGGTTATAGTTGAAGGAGAACACATTTTAAGTTTCAGGAAGAGCCTAGATATGAAATTTCCCTTGGAGGTAGGGCCATATGTTGTAAAACATAGAGCTGCTCTACCCATAATTGATAAGCTGCTCAAAAGCATGGGGTTTTCTTTGGGGACTGAAATTAACTATGATCCACCCCAAGTAACCTCAAAAAGAAGACAGGAAAACAATAATAAGCCTTTGACACACTGAAGTAGTTGGACTCAAGGAGGCATCTAATTGGGAAGATTATCCTGACAAAGCTCCAAATAATGTCATCATGGAACAAGACTCTGTATCTCCCTTACCTGAAAATAATTCACCCCCAATGGATTTGTCTAATGTAGTGGCAGTTGCTGGTAATTTCTCATCCTTAATAAGTTTTTCAGGAACTTCAAATAAGAGAGATCATTTGGATTTCATGGACACTGAGGAAGCAGACACTGCTAGCACAGCAAAGAAGTAGAAAATTGAACAAGAAGGACAAATGGTACAGGTAAATAAGAGTAGTATGAAAGGCAAGCAGAAACAAGAAAAACCTAAAGTAAGCAGTCTAGAACTTAACGAATATGTTTTTGATGGCTGGACTCCAAACAAGTATTCATCAAAGGAGCAATGGTTGAATACATATAGGGAAAACTGTAAGGTATCATGCCAAAGATACCCTGAGTTTGGCTATGACTATAGGAAATAAGGTATCAGAGGTGAATGTCAACCTAGAAAATATCCCTACCACATACATAATACATTTTCATAGGGAGACATGTGATATTTTATATTCAATGCTGCTCAAATCTACATTGCAAGTATCTAATCTGGAATCAAATAAAAAGAGAGATCAAGACCTCCTATGGAAAGAGAAGGTGGAGAAAAAATCCCTTCGAATTAAGATTAAAAAGTTGCAGGATGATTTGTTAAAATTTGATGGGAAATTAGACAAAGGAGCAGTGGCTCAAAATCTATTTGATGAAAAAGAGAAAGAGGTTCAGGTAATGAAAAAGAAATTGAAAATTCCTTCCACTCAGCTTATTCAGACTTCTAAATTGACAGAGTTTGAGAAGGAAAAGGAAGCATTAAACACTTAATTGACAGATTGCAAAGCCAAGTTGTTAAAGCTTGAAGGAAAGGAAAAATAGTAGGAAAAAGATGCTAAGCTTCTGGTAGAAAGTGAGAAAGATCTAAAAGCTAAGTTGGCAGCAAAAGAGAAGTAATTATAGGAAAAATGCGAAGAAATTATAAATCAATCTACTGTGCCTTCTGGAGAAATAGATGCAACATCTCTCTCTAAAGCAATGTCTTAGGTGAACCTGAAAGATGTAGAACTCTGAGGGTTGAAGAAACAAAAACAGAATCTGGAAGATATGGCTTTGAAAAAAGAGGAAGAAAAGCGGAAGCTGTAGGAGATATGTCAAGAATTAATAAACCAAAATGCCAAGTTAACAAAATAGGTGATCGGCCAAATGGCCTTGCAAGGAGCCAAGCATTTGACTTGGGATGAAATTATTAGAGAAGCCAATAAGTTTAGACTATATCTAGATTATATTGCAGACTAGGAAAGTGCTTTCAAAGTAGCCAGGAATAACATTTTGATAGTGAAAAAAGGATTGATTAAGAAACCAATGCAAGTAGCTCAGAATGTTATCAATTTTCTAAGTACTTTATCAAAAGATCAGGTTAAAAGGTTTGGTATCCAGAACAAAGTTCAATATTGTATCTTGGGCTAGAAAAGTGATTGGAAAGTACATAATGTTGGATACTGTACAAGCTAAGGTGGATATTATAAGTCATAAGATTAAAGAAGTGGCTGATTTATTTAATCCAATAGTAAACAGAGGAATCCCTTTCTTTTGGGAGGAAAAAGGACCATTACTTTCTCAACAAGAATATCTGGATAAATTGGTCAAGTGCAGGTTAGATCACAACAAATTTGAGGATATGCAGCAAGTTCTATCTGGGAGAGTTGTGTTTGACAAATTATCTAGAGAGTTCGAATTGCTATTTTATTTTAAGGTTGCATGTACCAATGTGCCCGATCTTTCATACACAGACAAAATGGAGCTCAGAGTTCTGGCACATGAAATGGTCGTTGCAGATTTGCCCAATTCTGAACTTTGGAGACCAATTCAATAGTATGGATCAATAAGTTTAAATTACAGCCATGAAGACATCAAGGAGGATAATACCAGAGGATTTTCAGCGAAAAGACATGTTTATGATAAATGTTATTTTAAATACATTTAGTTAAGTAGTTTGTTATCTCAGAATTATTTTGTAATAGACAGTTGTTTTGACATATGTAATAAGCGGTTGAAACTGTCACGCAGTTAGGTTTATTGTTCAGCTCAAGGAGCAACGTATAAGTATCATTAGAGGAAATTTCAACTCAAAATGGGCCTTTTAACTCTAATTCAAATTCCATGTCATCATGTGTTAGCCAATAAAATTGTTTTAAATTTGAAATACCGTATAGATCTTAAACACTTTTTTAATATAAATTTCTGGATAGGTATCATAAAAAAACTACTTTTTTGTTTGTATTTTCAACATATCTCCCTGTGTTTTTACTCAAATTTTGATCAGGAGAGCTCGTTGGATGCAGAATTAAATTATGCATCCAACGAGTACCCACATGGCATACTTTTGATGGACCCCACTACCTAAAAAACAAGAAATACCTGAAAAAATGTGACGATGATGTATGATGGACCCCACTACCCCAAAAACAAGAAATACCTGAAAAAACGTGATGATGACATCATCATTACATTTTTTTAGGTATTTCTTGTTTTTGGGGTAGCAGGGTCCATCAAAAGTATGCCAAGTGGGTACTCGTTGGATTCAAAATTTAATTTGGCATCCAAAGAGCTCTCTCGATCGAAATTTGAGTAAAACCATGAGGAGATATGTCGAAAATACAAATAAAAAAGTAGTTTTTTTCTTTTCTTCCTCCAAAATTAATAAATATTATTTTATTATTTTAACTAGTATATTATTAATTCTTTTTAGGAGGCCCATTTTAAGTTGAAATTTCCTCTAATGTAATACTTTTGATGAAACGAGGGTTGGAACATGTGAGATTTCAAAGATCCATATATTTCAAGTATTTCATTAATAAAATTACATAGCTGAAAGTTGGCGTGTTTCCAGAGATTCATGTGTTATTCCATGTTACAGTTTGGTACTTTCTTTTCCCATGTGAATGTTTTTCTAGTTTGACCTTTCCATTATGTTTTCTTTCATGTATGAAATAAGTGTATAACATTTTGGAATTCATATCTACTATGCTCTGTCTGTTGTTTTCAGATATCCACTATACTTTCTTCTAAAGTTAATACATAATTCATTTTATAATGTTCCATGTTAATGGTTTGTTCATGTTCTTTCTTTTTCATTAGACAATTAAATCTTGACTGTGACTAAGTAGCTATCTTGCCTCTATTTTAATTTTTCATGCAGAAAGTTCTGTTTATCCATATTCATATTTGACTCCATGGCCCAATGGTCATGTGTTCAGTTTCAACCAGCCTTATCAATTACAAACAACTTTTTCTCATACATATCTGCCCTTGTTATTATTTTGTGAGAGATCCCTCTCTAAAGAGAAAAAAGCCAGTTTTCTCTTTAAAAGTCCTTCTTGATGTTACCTAAGAATAGCCTTTACAACCTTTGGTAATTTTCCAGTGCTAACACTACCATCATCTCATCATCCTTGAATGATAAAATCCTTTTCTTGAAATTGATAACGGTCTGATTATCTATGGCCTAATCTATCCCCAAAAGCATGGGATAGGGGTTTTTGTTGCCGATAATGTTGATGACTTCAAAGTCTGCAAATGTGTGCAACCCATCTATGTCAACAGGTACTTGAATCAACCTACCAATTGGTAGGACCTTCGCCTGATTTGAAAGTCGCTACTAGATTAGGGACTAGTCCAAGCGCAACTTTCCCATGCTTTTCCAAGTCTATCGCGTGAAAATATTGACATCCGACCCTAGGTATAGAATGATGTAGTCCATGTCATAATCCCTTATCTGCGTAGTCTTTCTTAACTCGCGCCCAGTTTTGAATTTCTTCTTGACATGGTTAACATTCCTTCCAAGTTGTAACTCTTTGGTGTTTCTTCTATCAGTGCTTGTAGTTCTGTGATGGAATCTTTATCTTGAATTAGCGCTAAGCAACTTGATAGAAACGACTTGAGCTTACTAACCTTTTTTAGAATATTCTTCTAGAATAGCTGTTGGAAGTGTTCAAGCACCTCCCCGACTTCAGTTGATGTTGATGGTGGTTCTAGCTCTACAAACGCCGATCGCATGTTCAAAAAGAATTTCTTATGTTTTTGAACGTCGAATGGTACTTTATTCTACGTCACAGGTCGTACCTACTATTGCGGTTGTTCTTGCGGTATATCCTGATTAGCTCTAGTCGCAACACCTCCTCATGTTACGACAACAATGCTCGATTCTCTTGGCTCAGCAGCAATCATCTGAACATTTAAGTTAGGATTTGGATTCTGTACAGGGTAAGGACTTGCGATGGATCGAGCTTGCCACTTCTCAATCAATTTAAGACATTTCTCTACATTGTGGTCTTGCACTTTGCAATATGAACATGTCTTTGCAGGTTCCTAAAAATATCTAGGATAATGGCCTGGTTATCCACAGTTATAACATGTAACCTGACCTCTTCCTCTACCAAATCCTTCTCCTCCTCTTCCTCTAAAGTTTCCACCACCCCTTCCATGAGGGTGTGGTTGATGTGGCAGGTACTGATTCTACTGGTATTGTGTATGATATTGATTATGTGGCACATACTGATTCTGAGGTAGATACTGCAACTGATACTAGTTTTGTGGGAAGGGTGTAGTCTCATAGTGCAATTGCACTTGTTCATCCTGAACCTACCCATCGTTCTTCATCAAGTAGGTGTCTACCGTCTTTTCCTTCAGGAGTTGGTATGCTATGCAATCCTTCTCTTCATGCCCTACTGAATTGAAAAATTTACAGAAAATTCTTGTTGGGGTACTTACAATATTTTGCAAGTATAGAGACTCCTAGTTGTGATGTCCTCTAGTATGGTCACCAATTCTGTTGTGGAGAAAACTTCCTATGGCTTGGGGTGTACCACAACAGACAGAGAAGCCATAGAAATCAATGCCTTCCCAATATGCAAGAGAAATAAAACATATAACACTAAAGGATCTTGAATCATACCTTATTCCAGATGGTTGAAGTAGATCCTTGTTGAGCTTTTTCCAATCCCGCTTGTGTTAGCAATTTGCTCTCAACAACAGCAAACAAGACAAGCATGCTATATAATATGGTGTTAGATCTACTCTAAGATATATAATCAACAATGTATAAGCAATTAAACACATCCATGGATTCAATATTCATTTAAATGCACATTATTGGATAGGAAAAGATATTTATATTAATCAAATCAGAGATTACACAAGTGACAACCTCTCTTGGCATGTTTGTGAACCAGAGAAACTGAGTCCTCCACCTGGACCTCCACCACCTCAATCCTCCATCTCTCAATAGCAAGCTCAAAAGAAAAGGCAAGCTTGGGAAAAACACAAAGTGCTCCAAGGGACAAAGGGATGAAGACTCAAGTATATGCAAGCTACGACAAAAATGGACTATAGTTTTCTTGCTCTTCAATTCCTCCTCTTCAATGTATCCAAGGGGTTCCTTACATACTACTCCAAAGGGTTAATGGAGGGTCAAATATAAGTGATCTCAAGGAATATGGAAGGCCAAGAGACAAGTGACTCGGACATACATCAAGGAAAACTTCAAAAATATTTGGCCTTTTGCACACATCCCGATGTACACAGGTTTAAGGTCAATATCCGTGTATATACATGAGAAAGGGACTAAAAGTCACATACAACAAATAACAGGTGTTTTTAGGGATGATCTTGGAAACATCAAAGGTACAATATTGGTCCATGGGGTCCAAAGAGTCTACAGAGGGACAGGGAAAGCCATAAATTTGTGATCAACCATGTGTGGTAAAATGAGTTGTAACACTTAAGGATGGCTCCCTCCTCAATTTTTGGGTGTTCAAATGCAATGTCCTTGGCGATGGAGGGGAGTAAGCTTTTGAGAAACCAATCTGGGAAAATCCGATCATCTAACTGGATATTACACAAGCTACATAAATGACGCCATTCATGGATATGATCTGTGATAGGGGTAGTTGTGTTCTGTCGATAGGATAATAATATTTCCATGCCCTTATCATATGAGATAGGTAACTGGAAGTAATGAAGGAACATCGAGGCTAACGAGGAAAATTTCGAGCAGGTGGCATGAGGGAGTTTGATATACCACTTGGAGGCAACACTGGTGAGTGTGCACTGGAATAACCACAATCAGATAGAATCATACACTATGTTTTTATATGAACACAATAAGTGGAATGACATAATGTAGTTTTGGGGCTCTTCTCCCACCTTACCCTCAAACTTAGGAATTTCTGATGGTATTTTGGTAGGCATGGGAGGCCATAAGGGGTTATGACGAATGGGGTCATTGGTTAACCATGCCAAATCAGGAAGGTTGAGACTAAACATGAAGGGTATACTGGGACCTGGACTAGATTGGGAAGGGATATCAATGGTGTCCACACCAGGGGGAATGTAGTTCCCATGGGTAAATTGGGGTGGGTAAGTTTGGCTTCTAAAAATATGAGTAGACATAGGAATGGTAGGAATAATCAAAATGGTAGTAGAAGGGCCAATTCCCCCATGCATGACTAGTGGTATGGTAGGAACCACAGTGGCTAGAGTGGGGCCACCATTAGTGGGTAGTGTACCAACAACAATGTGTGCAGTGGCGAGGAGCTCACTAGAACCAGTATAGGTCCGACAGAAGGGACACTTAGAATGACAAGTGAAACTGACATGTCCATTATCGATCGTCCCCCTAGAAAGGGGTTAGGAGGTACACCAACCATGGGGATAGATGGAGCAGTGAACAAGGTAGGTTCGGATTAGTAGGAATTTGAATCAGATTCAAATGTAATGTATGGCTCTGTAGGTAGTGAATGACGTCGAATACTGATTCGATGATGATGGTTCAAGGAACCGATATGAGGGGTATTCCCCCTAAGCCTATATGAGTATCATGGTGGAACAATGATGACGTGATGGTGTGCTTTGTAATGAATGTATGTGTAAGAGTACTAGTAATCGTAGGCTAAAAGATACAACTACAGCCGAGTGTGCAGAAGGAGAGCGTACAAATGGTGGATCACAGGAAAAAAACAATCTCTAAAACTGAACTGCAACAATGGGTTACAGCAGGTGAGTCTACAACAAAGTGGCCAGAAAGCCAACAAGAAGCACCACCTAGAAACAAAATTACGCACTATCCTATGGGGTATGAGTTCCAACAAACTCCTAAATACAAGATGGAAGCCCCCCACAAATCGTATCCTCAGTAGGGTGGTGAAATCCCAGTCAAACAATATGAAATGGAAGAATAATAGCCTAAGAGAATCCCACTACCAAGAAGGAACTTTTCTATAAGATCCCTAGAAAGAATGGTAACTAGGCTACCTCGTTCATGACACGTCCGAGATGGTTTCCTGGCACTTCATCCCTTTGGTCCTTGACACCTATTATACTCTGAAATGCACGAGGAGGAAAACAGGATTTTGTCCCCCTAATGGACAACAAATATGTCTCAAATGGTCAACAAGTACAATAGGATTTTGGTCCTCTAATGGACAACAAGTGTGTCTCAAATGTATGTGAAAAAGGGGTGTTATTTGGATTCCTATCCCCAGTGTCGTAACTTAACTAGAAGATTGTTTTGGTCCTCAAATGAAATTACAATGTTGGTTTGAGTTAAGTTAATTTTTAGGATAGCTTAGGGCACGAACTAAAAATTTCACTTTAGGGTGTGAGATGTGTGCAAATAATGTGTATAAATCCCAGGGATCTCATGATCGATATGCAAATGCAGATAAATAACAGTAAATATCATGCAAAAGAACTATTTCTTCTAGAAAATAAAATAAACACAAGTAAATGAGCACAATAGGAATTGACCAAGACGTAGGAAACACCCAAGGGGGCTCGACTCTGAAGCTCAACTAGGGGGCTCACATACAAGGAAAATAGGACCACAAAACAAACTAGGGGGTTGTAATGGATCAGATCTGGACAGAAATAGGTCAGGAAGGGGTAGAACACAAACAAAGGGTATGGAACAAGGATCTCAAACATTGAAAATGAATGAAAAACTATAGGTTGCACATGTCGGCAGAATAGGTGCGATTAGGGTGACATATAACTGAGAAACAATCGCAATCGGGTTAGAAAAATAGTCCAAAGAATTAGGTAGCAAAAAATGGGGGTTTATGCATGACACGTCGCACCAAAATGGGTCACACTATTGACCGAGGGGTTTATGCATGTGCTTCGATAGTTGGGACAAGTGCGATTTGGATTTCTGATCCAAGTCACACTTATCGAGAAAAAATGTGCGACTAAGGTCACGCTTATCGAAGAAAAAAAAGGTGCGACCTAGTAGTAGCTTTCTGTCAGATAAGTGTGATCCAACAGTAAGTGAGAAAGTTTTTGGAGAAAGACTATCATCTTGGGCTGGAGGGTAGGCACTGAGACAAAAATAGTTTGTATCTGCCGCAAGGGGGGAATATATATGACAGCTAAAGGTACCAAAGGAGAACAAACTATTAGAAACACTAGAAAAAACAAAGATCTGAATGGATCGACCAAGACGCCAAAACTGTAGTGTGTATTTCTCCCCTACTGTGTGCAAAAGCACTTACCCTAGATCGTCCAGATCATAAGGTAGAGTTCAACAATTGTAACGGGAAACAAGAACAATGATAACAACATATTTTATTTTTTAGATATATTCAACTAACTAATAAAAATAAAAACATTCATAGATTTTTTGTAATGTGGACCACTGTATCCGTCTGAGGAAATGGTCCTACGGCTCCACGGTTTGGGTCTCGAGTCTACTCCATGAGTGGTTATCGAATGGGGAATGGATCCAAATGGGTACAGAGGAGGCTCAACATACACAGTGGGAATGGTATGGAAATATATGGGAATAATGGTGAAAGGAAAAAATTGTGACTAAGAGTGAATGGCAAAAATTAACTAAAAGTGTTTTGGGGGAGACCTTCACAATGTATTTATAGGATGATACAAGGTTTTTTGACCCGTGGTATTTTATTGTGCACAGTATTTATCTATGGTTTTTTACCCATTCTCATTTTTAGGGTTTTTTGGTCCTTTTTTGGAGAGCGTGGGGATAAATCACAATAAATGCTAAAATTCCCTTTATTTAGGAAGGAATAATAATGTTTTGGATCATATTTGGTGGATTTTTAGTTATGAAGGTCAAAATGGAGGAAATAATGGTGGGAATATGATGTATGACTATGGTTTAGACCATAAAGATCTAGGTGAACATGTTTTGGTTGTTAAGATCATAAGTTGATTCATAGAGGTGAATTTTTTTTCCAAAAAAAAAGAGAAGAGGCATAACCTCAATAAATAGAATTGGCAGAAAGTTATAGATATTGTTATATGTGTTCATTCTTTTTCGAAATAGTGGTTGTAAGCCCATAAGTAGAAATGAATTATACTAAAGAGAACAATAGATAGCGAACGATTCATTTTTGTTTTTGAATCCATGTATCTTGGTTATTTAAATGGACATGGGTTTGGCTGGGATATGATTTCTCTTACTATTTTTATATTTTGTCTTTTTAGAAAACTTGTTATCATGGGATATTGTCAGTTTTTTATATATAAATGTCATTCTCTGTAATTTTTTGGATTCTATTTGTAATAAGTTCTACTGAATTTGAAAGTTGAAACTTTAAAACTGTTAATTGTATTTTTTTAGTGTTTCTTAATATTATGAAAATTATTGCATAACATGACCGGTCCTTGTTCCAGCATAAATGATTTCTGCAATGAATTTGATTAACGATATCAAATTTATGCATGTTTTCTGCTATAGATTTCAAAAAAGTTTCATTCCCAGCCCTGTACTTGATTCCATTGTCGAACCTTAGTATCCTGTCAAATTACACACAACATGATAAAAGGAAACATAATTTAGTGAGTAGGTGCAAAATAAGCGGGGCATGGTATTCTATGTATGAGGTTTTACTTAGAATCAGAAAGAACAGAGCAAACACATAGAAAACAGAGTACAAATAATATTGGGGAAAATATCACTATTGAGACTACGCTCATAGTTTGTATTTATTAAATGAAAACAAACAATGGTTACAACAACAGTAATAAACTCGGATCTACATTAAACACTCTTAGTGTATCTAACTAACTAATAAAATCTCCATTATTTCCAAGTCTCCCCCTTAATGGAGAATGGATTGAATGCTACACCTAACATATCCCTAAACATCTCAAACTTAACCTTTCCAAGAGGTTTTGTGAAAATATTAGCACTATTTTCACAAGTATTACAATATATAGGATCTATTTCATTGGACTGCAACTTTTCTCTAACAAAATGAAACTGAGCATCAACATGCTTTGTCCTTGCATGAAAAATCGGATTATTCGCTAGCTTGATTGAACTTTGATTATCACATTTGATCATTGTAAGTTCCGTTTGTTCTTCTCCAACATCTTGAAGAAGTCTTCTCAGCCAAACAGCTTCACAAGTTTCTGCACATAAGGATTTATATTCTGCTTTACTAGAAGACAGAGATACAGTAGGCCGCTTTTTACTGCTCCATGAAACAATTCCAGGTCCAATGCTAAATGCATATCCAGTGGTTGATCTTCAATCATCCAGATTGCCAGCCCAAACAGAATCTGAGTAACCTATCAACTCAACAACATATGCATCAGTATATTTTATACCATAATCAAGTGTTCCTTTTAGATACATGAGTACTGCCTTTGCTGCATTCCAATGGATTTCTTGAGGTTTTTCCATAAACTGGCTTAACACACTCATAGAATATGCAATGCCAGGTCTGGTTGTGGTGAGGTAATTCAAACTACCCACCATCTATCTGTACATAGTGCTATTCACCTACTTGGAACCATCATCAAAAGAGAGTTTCACATTCTGCTGCATGGGAACAATAGAATATTTACATTGATCCATTTTAAATCTCTTAAGTACATCTCTAACATACTTACTCTGACAAACAAAATTTTGGCCTGCATTTTTCCAAACTTCAAGACCCAGGGAGTAATGTAACTCACCAAGATATTTCATTTCAAAAAAATTGTGATAGTTGCTCCTTGATTTCATCAATCAATTTCTCTGCATTTCCTGTAATTATTAAATCATCAACATATAAGGAAATCAATGCTATATACCCATGCTCATCATATTTGATATACATATTTGGATCACTCTTGCTCCTCATAAAACCCTATTGAAAAAAGAAAGAGTCTATCTTCTAATACCATGACCTAGGTGCCTATTTTAGTCCATACAATGCTTTCATTAACTTACACACTAAGTGTTCTTTCCCATGTTCCACAAACCCTTCTGGTTGAGTAAGGTAAACCTCCTCCTTTAACTCACCATTCAAAAATGCATATTTAACATCCAATTGGTGTAGCTTCCAATAGTATTTTGTAGCTAAAGCAGTTAACATTCTGATAGCATTCAATTTAGATACTGGTGCAAATGTTTCAACATAATCAATACCTTATGTTTGTCAATACCCCTTTTCCACTAATCTAGCCTTATATTTGTCTATACTACCATCTGATTTAAACTTGGGTTTGTATATCCATTTGCATCCAATGGGATTTTTATGTTTAGGCAATTCAGTCAATTCCCAAGTATTATTTTCCATTATAGATTCATATTCTTCCTCCATGGCATTTTTCCATTCATCATGTTCATTGGCTTCATTAAAACTCATGGGTTTTATGACATTTGAAATGATACTCATTAGGGCATAGTCTCTATACCTCTCAGGAATTCAAAACTGTTGTAAAGAACTTCTCAAATGATTATCTTCCTGCTCACTTTGTGAATATCTGTCTTCACCACTAGATGAACTCGAACTGCTTGAAGTGTTCATATCGCTTAGTCCTTCTTGCTTATGTGGTTGTGGTTGCTGCTGTGGTGTCTGCTGTTGCAATTGTGATTGTTGTTGCGATGGTTGTTGTTGTAGCTCTTCTTTAAATCCTTCATCAAGAATTCTATGCCATTCCTCATGACTATTGTTGTCATGATTTCCTACTTCCTGCTCATGGAAAAGTACATCTCTACTTGCAAATACTTTGTGAGTAGAAATATCAAACAGTTTGTATGCTTTAAATTCAAAACAGTACCCTATGAAAATACATTTAATGGCTTTAGCATCCAATATCTTCCTATTCTCCTTTGGAATATGTGCAAAGGCCTTACACCCAAATATTTTCAAATTATGAACTGTAGGTTTGGAACCATACAAGACTTCGAAAGGAGTAATATTATCAAGACAACTTGTAGGACTTCTATTCTTTAAATTTACTACAGTAGTTATGGCTTCAGCCCAAAATGCATTTGGGAGTTTCTTACCTTTCATCATACTACGTGCACACTCTACTAGAGTTCTTTTTTTCCTTTCAGCAACTCCATTCTATTGTGGAGTGCTGGGTACTGTGAATTGCTGTACTATTCCGTGATCTTTGCAATATTTGATGAAGTCCCCTGATTTATACTCTCCCCCTTGATCTGAACAGAGGATTTTGATGTTTTTTTTCTATTTGCTTTTCCACCATGTTTCTAAATTCTTTAAAGTACTCGAAAACATCAATTTTTCTTCTAAGGAAATAGACCCATGTGTATCTTGTGCAATCATCAATAAATAACAGAAAATAAAATGCACCTCCTAAAGACCTAGTCTGCATAGGTCCGCAAACATCAATATGAACAAGATCTAACACATCTCTCTTTTTCCTATCAGGGTTAGAGGGAAATTCATCTTTGTGCATCTTTCCTAATGCACATCCTTCACAAGCGACATTCTCATTCTTTAACATGGGAAGACCTTCAACCATATTTTGTTTCTGTAATAATAATAAATCATGATAATTTATGTGGCCATACCCTTGATGCCAAAGACTCTCTATTGGAATAGTTGCAGAAATCAGTGCATGATGTAGGATTTGCTGGTAATGTCAAGCTTGTATAGTCCTCCTGCTCTGACTCCCATTGCAACAGTTCCGTATCGGTCTAGTAGATCCTTTACTATGAAATGATTTTTCAAGAATTCAACCTTCAGGTTTTGATCTGTAATGGTGGATATAGAGATTAAGTTTTTCTTTAGCCCTGGCACATACACAACTTTGCGAATGTGACGAATAGTACCATTCGGCAATGTTATTGGAATATCTTTGTATCCCTTGAACTGATGAGTGCGGTCATCTCCAAGGTATATGCTGGCACCATTCTGTTTTTATTTAAAATTAGTAAACCACTTCTTATTACATGTCATATGTACTGATGCTCCGGAATCCACAAACCAAGCATTAGAATCATCAGTTTCAGCAGACAAAGTGGCATTAGACACAAACAGTCTAAGATCTCTTGAATCAAAATTAGGGGGTTCATCAGAATCATCACTAGCATTAAACAATCTAAGATCATGTTTTGAAGAATCTTCTGCAAAATGACTTGTATGTTTTCTAGTTTTATTCCTAGCCTCATCACTCTTCTTCTTCTGACAGTCTCTAATAAGATGTCCAGGTTGACCACATTAAAAACAAATCTTTGACTCATTCCTGCTAGATGGCATACCTTGATTCAACCTTGCAGATTTCCTTCTCTGCGATGAACTCCCTACTGAGAATCTCTTATTTGACCACAATGCCAAGTCTGAGTTCTGAGGCTTCAATTTCATGCGTCTTTCTTCCTCTTGCAGCAAAATACCTGTCAATTCTTCAAAAGTAGGATTTTTTTCCCTTGATGCGAGACCTGTTATAAACATCTGATAGTCTTTTAGCATACCATTTAAGGTAATTGTGACAAGATTAGTGCAGGAAACTTTTTATCCTACATTTCCTAGCTTGTCTTTCACCTCTTTAATACGACCCAAAAATGAACTAATAGATTCATTTCCATCCATTTTAATGCCTAGCAATTGAGCTTTCAGGAAAAGAATATGATTTGTATTGCTAGTTTCATACAAATATTTAAGCACTGTCCATGTTTCAGCACAAGTATTAGTTTCTCTAATATGTGGAATTATGCTATCTTTAAGAGACATACCGATCAATACCTTGGCATTGTTCTCGCGCTTATCCCAATCTTGGATCTGAGCTATTGTTGCACCTGCAGCCACATCAGGTTTCACTTCATCTCCCTTCACAATCGTCTATATACCATAACCTTCCATCAAGGTCTACATTTTGAATTTCCAGTTGATGAAATTTGAGCCATCTGATTTATTGGCTTCGTTGAGGTACGTCTCTGCCAATAGATTTGACATCTCTGCAAGTGTTGGAGGTGTGCAATCTTGATGCAGACTTCAGGCAGATAGATTTCCAGGAAACGATCTCCACACAAGACCTTCTCAGCAAATGGATCTCTCCTCGAACTTACTTCATCTTGGTAGGAAGATATTCCTCCAGTAGCAAACACGACTGCTCTGCTTTCTCTCCTTCACAGCAGAATTAAGATTGTAACAAACGGCTAACACCTCCACCTTACGGCAGCAAAGATCCTTCATGGCAACTGATAGAAATATCTGCTAGGGCTAGCTATAGGATCTGGGCACTGTTCTTCACACAATGGTATCCAAACAACAACGCTTTCTTTGCAAATACAAATATCAGCGATGGCATTAATGGATCTTCAGATCTGTGACCTCCTATGGAAGATAGACTTATGATATTCTTTACAGCGATATTATCCACTGAGATCTAGATCTGCAATCCCTTTCACACATCGATCTCTCATCAATTGATTTGTAGATATGCAACAAATCTGTAATATACCCCCAATTGACAAGATACCGGTCACAATCACATGACTGAATGTATTGACGACTCCCCAACTCACAGCTCTACGTTCTTTCTTCTGGTAGTGACAACAGTGATTGCTCTGATACCAACTTAGAATCAGAAAGAACAGAGCACACACAGAGAAAACAGAGCACAAAGAATATTGGGGAAAATCTCACTGCTGAGACTACGCTCATAGTTTGTATTTATTAAATTGAAACAAACAGTGGTTACAACGAACAGCAATAAACTCGGATCTACATTAAACACTCTCGATGTATATAACTAACTAATAAAAGCTCCATTATTCCAAGTGTTTTCTATTGGTTCCATCCAGCAAATGAATACCTCACTAGTTGCAGTTGGACATAGGGGGAACTTTATTTGATCCATCCAACAATCATCATCAATAGGGTGAACAATGGAGAACAATGAAGACATTATGGGGTTTTGGCTAGAATGCATAAGGAAATGTCTAGACCAAAAGTAAGTAATAAAGGAATAAATTAATTAATCCATGCGCTCTCTTTTGTTTCATTTCACCCTCTACTTGTAAATTTTATTATGTATATGGAATTTATTGCTCTTTCACTTCCATTTTTGTTCCCATTTTTTGCTTGCATTTTCCAATTGGCACTTTAATTGTGGTTGTGATAGTGTTTCTATACTCGAAATTATTAGAAGCATAAAATAATAATAAAGGTTTGTCCAGATTCTCCTCTTTACCAGTATTAATTTCGTGAAAGTAACATTTGCATAATGAAATTAGGAAATCGTAGGCATGACAGTGAATCATACAGATGAAATTTATCTTGACAATCATAGACAAACAACTCTAACATGTAAATTTATAGACTTTACATGTATTTCAAACTAGATTTTTTTATGAAAGAACAAATTGCATTGAAAGCAAATTGATGTACAAACCTCATGAATAGCGTCCGTCTAATTGAACAAGACCTTGTCATTGATTATAACATTTTGAGCGGTCAGCTCATCCAAGAAGATATTAAGGAACAACTAGAGAGTTTCCTTGTTTTTGCTACCCCTTGTCACCTTTTCATTTCAAAAACAAATAGGAAGTGACACAAAAACCTTGAAATTCTATTAGCAATGAAAGCAATAATATTTGTCCTGGAATGCACATAATAAACACCGAAGTATTGAAATCCAAGGGAAGGATTCGCAGGGTTTTTGCAAGGAATGGCTAAATAAGGAATTTCAGTAACAAACCAAATTCCCTTTGACACCTGATAGAGGTTTTCAACGAGCATCGTTTGTGTTGAATGAGTGAACCTTGTCTTGTCCTGTGTTTCCAACTTTGAACCAAAACCCCGAATCAAATGCTTAAAGCCTAACATAAGTTTTGTAGACTTAGTATGCTAGTATTAGGTTTTAAGTTTTATGATCTCTATCATTTTGATTTTAAGGTAGATTGACTATAAGTATTTATTCTTCATTTTGACCAAGAAAAACCTCTAGTACAATAATCAACTAAAGTAACCCCATTTATTAATCGTTGGGCGATTGCATTATAAGACTTCCAATGCTAAAATAAGCACTTTAAGTTATTAAGAATAACAAAAGAGACAATAGGTAATGATTTAAGAGACATTATGAAGTTATAAGACTTTCAAACCTAAAACAAGCACTTTAAGATAGTAAGAATAAATAAAGGTGCAATTTGTAATAATGATTTAAGAGAAAATATGAACATAGCAATATGTAGTAATGATTTAAGAGACAATCTGAATGTATGGTGGCTTAACAAAGAACATATAAAAAGGTAAGTCAAAATGTTAATTCTATATAGGATAGGTGTCATATATTACATAGTGATATTAAAGTAGGGGCATTATTATTGGAATATATTCTGCTTTAAATTGGAAGTTTCTTTTATTATTAGAAGGGTTAAAATGATCCTTGCATTTTAAATTATTTAAAAATAAATTAGGTCTTTTAATTTGAAAAACTTTTATTATTGAAAAGTTAACAGACACTTTTATTTGTTGTATGATTGTTTTTTAATATACTATAATACTTAATATAAATGTTTTAAAAAACAAAATATGTTTTCATTATACACATTTTTGCAAATCTTGGAGCTAAATTTCTTGGGTGATTTTAAAGGCTTGAGCATTTGGGTTGCAATTATTTGATCCATAGGATAGATGTTTGAGCCATAGGATAATCCTAGAAGAGATGGACAAGCTAACAAGTAAAAAAACAAAGTAATATAAATATCAATCTAATAACATATAGCTTAAATCCATAAATTGAACACATGTATTTAAGTTGAGGTATAGAATAATCTGACATTTTTATGAGACTCATCTATGTCATTCACCAGAATGACATTGGACCCTGCTATATTATATTCATTGATAAATTTCTAGATAAGGACATGTTGTAACCACACAAAATAATGCAATTGTAATGACAAATCTATATGGTGCAAAGTTGGAGTAACTTTTCTCTCTATTTATCAAATGGGGTTCTATACCAGAAACTTAACCCCCCCACACAAAAAAAAGTATTTAGTTGAAAGAATTTGTACGTGCGACTATCAAATATGGTCAACAAGAACTGACTACATATCAATGCACTGTTTGCTAATGTTATGCCAATTGAATAGAGGTCTATGCATTTCCTTTTGCCACTACTAATAGAGAAAAAAATAACAAAAAAAAGAAAGACTTTATATTCTTTAATATCACTCTAGTCTATATTAAGAACTACTATTATTTCTATGGGAATTATCCTAACAGACTACAAGTCTTCTTTGCTCCTGCAATTGCCAAGTTTTATGGCAAGTCGTGGAAATTTCCAATGCATACACTTGACACTGGAAATGAGCCCAAGGTTGCGGAAGGCTCACTCCTAGATAACAACATGTTATCCACCTGAATGGCACCTCTCCATCCGAGTGCTGACATCCCTCATGTTGGCACACAAAAGGACATCTATGGATTGAGGGTTTCCCTAAAACACTATAGATGGGCTTATTATGAACTACATTCATCATCCATCCAGCTAGTTATTTTTTCCATTTAGCTATGTCAAGTCATATATGCGACTTTCTATATATGCAACTCGCAGATCATACGCGAGTGTCGGTTGTTGCATGTCGCATATGGATGTATATGCGGGTTGCTCTTATAGAAACTCGCGGATCATACACGGGTTGTCGGTCTTGATACCTGCAGATATGTCCCTTTGACATTTAAAATAAAAACACATGATTACTTGAGATTAGTTAATCCATTTACCTTAATCTCCTTAACTGTCTCAACCTCCTCAGCCTTTGAAACTGCCTTATTTCATCCATATAAATACAGGCCTTGGGGAGGGTGTTTCGATACATACACTTGGAGAGCAAAGTTATGCTGGTGGAGTTTATACAAAAGTCTTTGGAGCAGTAGAACTCAGAGTCCTTTGGTTGCAAAGGAGTCTTTGTCTCAGGTGTTGGGTTGTAATTTGAACTCTTTCATTATTGTTAATAAAGAGAATCCTTCTTCCATATATGTCTTGAATGTATCTCATGTATTGTGGTTTGATAAATGTTTATGTTTCAACATTCTGTTTATGATTTATCTAACCTGGTTATATATATGAATCATCTTGTATTTGGAAGATTGACTCTTGACAGGGTGAAGGAGATGCATCCCTGAAGACTTTGGAGGAGAAGGGGAGTGAAAGAGGATAATCAAGGATCAACCTTCGTGTATCGGGTGAGTCTTTCCCATCCTCCTATTTCCTTTACTACACTCTAGAGTCAATTGTATGCAAGTTAATTGAGTATGTTGGTAACCCCAAACCTTAGGTTATAAGGTGTATATTCCTGTACAACAAAACTGGCGACTCCACTGGGCAGCCCAGAATGCTATAGGTTGTTTCTGTCACCCCTGACCAGTCTTTGCTTTGAAGTTGGTGTGTGGTCTTTTATCCTGGTTCTTACTTGCCTCAGTGTTTGAAAGTCTTGTGGATTTTTCTTGTTTTTTGAGAAAATTTTTGTACCCATATGCGGGTTGCTCTTCTGCACAGTCGCGTATAGAGGCCTGCATACATGGGTTGCTCTTCTGGACAGTCGCGTATCATACGCGGGTTGCCCTCCTATACAGTCGCATATATTCTTGGAAATAGGGATTTTTTAAGTCAAGGTTTGCTTGTCCTTGTCTTTGCATAATTCCTGTTTATGAGTTGATTTTCTTTATGAATTTTGTGTTGCTTGTCTGAATACCTTCGATAACCACACTTTGTGCTTTTTTGAAAGCTCTTGAGTTCATTTGCTTGGCTTATTTTCTGTTTGCATGCTGAAGTAGCTTGGCCTGTTTGGGTTGTAGGTTGAAGTGTCTCTATCCAGATCAGTGATCAAAGTCTTGGGCTGTGTTTTTCCAGTCTTTCTTTTGACAGTGGTTGGTTGTCACTTTCCTTTACAAGTCTACAGTGATTTTTGTCATTGTGTGCACCCAAGCTAGGGTTCCTAGTCCTCCTTTGTTGGTTGTTATTTGGTTTTGTTAGCCTGTTTGCTTCAATTTGTTGCTTTTATACAGTTTATTTGATTCAATTTTACTCAAGTACAGTACATTGTAGGTGCATGGTAGAGTTTTGAGCATTTTTAAAAGTGAAAAGAAAACATGGTTAAGCTTTTGCATTATGTTTTTGCATAAGTAGTGTTCCTTTCAGTTTAAGAATATTATCTCAAAAAATACAAATATATATATATATAGGCTTAGTTTCTTTTATCCTTGCTTTCAATTAATCAATACATATTTGTGAAAAGAAAAAAAAGTTTGTTTTTATAATGGTAATTTTGCTTTGAATACACCTTTACTTCTATTTATTTCTTATTGAGTCAAAAACACCATATGTATATCACTCCATTTCCTCTTGAGTAAGAAACAGCCCTTTAAAATGAACGCATAAATTAAAATTTACTAGTAAGTTTTATTTTTAGGGGCCTTTCACCTACTAGCTTAGGCTAGACTTGTGTGATAGGAAGTGTAAACTTCCCACAAGTTATAAAACTCAGACGTAGTGGACCTTTCTTTAGGTAAATCCTTGACTTTATCGACTGTATCTGGGAAGCTCCTCTCAAACGGAAGTCAAGTACGAGGCCGCGTGGAGGCTTGGACAGAGGAGATAACCCTCTGAATCCTTGTCAAAGCGTAGATCAGGACTTTTACGCATCTGGGGATTCTGTCCTAGACATATTTTTGGGCTCAGATACCCTGCCCATGCGTACAAGTCAGGCTTGCGACTGTCCCCCTAGACTATTGGTAGAGTTAAGGTAGCCCTTAGTCTCTTGTCTTTTAGGGTTCATACCTAGGTAAACCGGAAGGCTATTTCTGGTTCACCTTGAACGGACTTGGAAGGTAACCCTTGTTGAAATTGTAGGAGGGCGGTTGGGTGATTCCTCCGCTTGTGCCTAAGAACCACTTCAAGGACACCAAGTAATCGTTCATCAGCTTTCTTCGGGAAATTATATCTTTTGCCCTGGTTTGATTGCTTGAGGCTTTAGGATTTTTATAGTGTATGCTCTGTGGTTTTGCCTATGTTTAGTTGGCCTTAGGGTGTGATTTGTCAAATTTTCAATTCTGGAGGACCAACTTTTTAGAAGGTAAAGAAGGTTGAGAAACCTTCCTCCTCTCACCACATTGGAGCCTCCACCTCTACCCCGAAGGCGGAGATTAGACACTGACGGTTCATTTGAACCGGTAGGGATAAGTGAAGTTCTCGGTGAACCAAAACTGATAGCTAACCATTTTGATTTCGATACAGTTGAGATAGAAGAATTGCAGACTGACGAGTTTGCAAGAAACTTTAACACCCCCTTGACTGATTTAAACAATCCTATGATCGTTTAGGTTAGACCTTTTGATTCACCTGTATTAGGTGTCCCTGTGATTAGGATCATGTCTTCTACGGAAGAAAGTCCTTTTGTGTTCACCTCAACCGTTCCGGTTGAAGGGGTACTACCTCCCCCAGTAAGTGCCCCTAGATCTAGTCTACCTTCTACACCTTTGACTCCAGCGAGCCGGGTGGTTCAACCACCGGTCCACTCAAACATAGCAGGTACTTCTGGTGACATGGTTACTGGGATCCCCAGTATACCTACTATTCCTTCTTCCTTTCCGTATACTACCCAGAGTAGTCCGGTAGGATCCTCGGCATTTGTCCAAGGATTTCCTTGGAATGGGGGGCACATTCCCCCATCCAATCCATACGTAGGTCCATCTCCTTCCTATGTAGGAGTGCAGTTTGGGAACAACACCTCTTATGGGAAAAGTTTCCAAACCCCTATTTCGGTCCCATACACGAGCTCTCCCTTTTCGTTGTTTAGCGGAGGGATACCTGCTCCTATCTTTCAGACCCCTACTTCTATGGTGACGGCCCGAAATTCTTACACTGCACATCCCACACACAATCCTGTGGCTTACGGATGGAATTCGTTTCAGATCAATCTTCCCACTTCGCAACCGATGTCAGGGGGCAACCCCACTTTTACCCATGGGCATTCGGGGGCAGGTCCCTCTAATCCCCAATCTGTCACATTTAGTACCCCGGTTTGACCCAAAATTTTGTTCCTGGCAACCTTAAACTTTCCATATTTGTCAAAATTGATGAATGACCCGGTGAGGCATGACCCCTTATGGTCACCTGTTCCCACCAAATTGCCATCGGACATCCCTAAGTTCGAAGGCAAAACTGGTGAAGATCCTGGGGCTCATGCCACCACATTTCATTTATGGTGTTTTTTGAATTCGCTGAATGAAGATTCAATCAGGTTGAGGCTATTCCAGAGGACCTTGACAGGTATTGCGGCAAAATGGTATATTGAATTGCCTTCTACTGCTTTCAGTAGTTTCGGGGACTTGGCTAGTGCATTTCTCAGCCACTTTCAGCTTCTTGTCTGATATGATTTCGGAATGGACTTGTTGTCTACTTTTAGGCAAAACAAGGCTACCCACATCTCGGATCACATCCAAGACTGGAGGAGGCAAAATAACCTTATAAAAGCCACTATCCCTCCTGAGTTTCTTTTAGAGTGGTTCCTTAAATCACTGTTGCCATACATATCTAAGGACGTATCCACCTCAGGAGCGATGAATGAAGAAGAAGCCATTCTCAGGTCCCAGCAATGGGATTTGATTTATTCACAATCTGGGATCTTATATGAGATCATCCCTTAGGCACCGAGGCCTTCGCACGATGCGGAGAAGCCAGCCTGGACCCCATGCCGATGGTGTGGTTGGGTCTGTTAACTCTCCCACCGTAGAGTCTTTGACTAAACAAATTCACCTGTTGTCTATCAACCAGTCTACAACGGAGGAATAAAAGGCTACCCCCTCCCCCCAAAGTGCAAATTTTTTTGCACAAACATCTCAGAAGGGAAATCAGCAGCCCGACGGGAAGAAAAAGAAAGGTAATAAGGGAGAGGGAAATCAAAACAAGAAAAATCCCGCGAACAATGCTGATGGGGCCAAAAAAGAAAAGAAGAAGGTCAAGTTCCCTTGTAAGTTGTGCTAAGAGGAACACCTTACTCACCTTTTTCCCCTTATGGATCAAGCCCAGAAGCTGCTTAAAGCTCAACAACTGCCTGTCCTGAAGGATCCTTTTCCCCAAGGACAGAACTTTGCTTCAGCTTCTAACGTAGCAGGGGGCACTCAAACTGCCCCTGACCCAAACTATATCAACATGGTTCAATCTTCAACTTTGCTGCAGACCAGGAACAAAAACTATGAGAAAGAGACTCTTGAGAAGGGTAAAGTTGTAGGTGAACCTTCTAACCCTCTCACAATAGAGAAGCCTGCTGAAATAATGTCAAAGATACCGAAAGGTGTCTTCAAGAAGACCTTGCATAACCCAAATGCTAGGGCTGCTTCTAACTACTTCATGGTTGAAGATTTAGCTCAAACCCCGTGTGCAATGTCAGCTTTAGAGGTGTTACAGAGTTGTCCCGCTCAACGGGATGCCCTCTTAGCAGCTTTAGGTAGCATGGACTCTTCGAGTCTTATGGCGAAATTTCATTTATCTGATGTTAAAATTCTCCTGCCTTACCATGTATCCCTATCAATAGATATCGTCCATGGTTGTAAGACCATTGGAAGGGAAGTTGTTGATGAGGGGGCCTCTACATGTGTTATGTCCCTAGCCTATTGGAAAGCTCTTGGATCCCCAGAGCTGGTCCCATCAAACACTTTACTTACTGCTTTTGATGGAAGATCATTCCATCCTCATGGTATCTTGCTGGCTTTCAAGATTAAGTTGGCAGGCAAAGCAATGTCTGTTGAAGTAGAAGTGATTGATGCTCCTTTGGACTACAATCTACTTCTGGGAAGGAATTGGACTTATGCGATGTCTGCTATTGCATCGGTCGTTTTTCGTGTAGTGGTTTTTCCACATGAGGGCAAGTTGGTTACTATTGATCAACTTGATTTTACCTGGAAAGGTCATTTAGAGTATAATGAGTCTGCTGTGCCATTGGTTGATCAGGTCAAACCTGCTGCACAGAGCTTGGGGGCTGGAATGTACACACAGCTGATGGGCACATTTGATTTTCCAGCCCCGGTTAATTATATTGGTTCTACTAGTGTAAGGAAGTCCATCGCTACGGTTGTCAATAGGACTGATCCTTGGGTTCTCCCAACCCCTCACGAACCGGAAGTGCCCTTATCAGCAGTGGAGGTGGCATATCAAGCTATCACTCAAGCCACTATTGATCCCATTCCATATCCTCTAACAGTCTCGGACGATCTAGAAGAAGTCTATTTTCCCGTATGGGCGGAAAACTCTTCACATTCTATAGATTGTTTAGACACGGTTTTACCTTCTGATGAAGCTATTCTGGAAGCCATGAGTGGACGTGATAAGATTTGTGAGGATCTTCATCATCGATCCTATTTTCTTCCAGAACTAAGAAGAATAGAAAACCAAGAGTTTCATGTGAGACTGTCAGAAGATGTTGATATACCTATCAATCCCTTTCCTAGGGAAGGAATCTTTGCCGAGGGGATTATGGCAAACATTTCTGCCACTATACCTATTAACATCTTTGTAAACCCTGATGTCGTGGAAAACATATATATAGGTGCAAATTGCTCTCCTGAGGAAATTTCCATCTATACTGCCCCTTTTAAAGAATTCCACAATGTCTTTGCCTAGTCATATGAGGAGATGCCAGGCATAGATCCATCAATTGTTGAACATGAAATCTGAACCTATCCTGATGCCAAACCGGTTTGACAAAAAATAAGACTCGTGAACTCGTGCAAAGCGGCGGCTGTGAAGGTAGAAGTTGAAAAGCTGTTGAAGGCTGGTTTTATATATCCCATAGCTTTGATTGAATGGGTATCCAATCCTGTTCCTGTTGATAAAAAGGAAGGGACTATTCACGTTTGTAAAGACTTTAGAGATCTCAATAAAGCCTGTCCTAAGGACAACTATCCCACACCTTTTATAGACCATATTATAGATTCTTGTGTGGGAAGTGATGTGTTCTCGTTTATGGATGTTTCTCCAGATACAATCAAATTCAAATCAAACTGGAAGACGAACATAAGACTGCTTTCATTTGCCCTTGGGGTACATTTGCGTATAAGAAAATGCCCTTTGGATTGAAAAATGCTGGGGCAACCTTTCAACGAGCTATGAACTTTGCTTTCCATGACATTAAAGCCATTGTTGAACCATACCTTGATGGTTTGCTTGCAGATTCTCGTAAGAGGATCCAGCATCCATATTATTTACAGTTGATATTTGAGAGATGCAGATATTATAAAATTTGCTTGAATCCCCACAAGTGTGTATTCTGCGTCGAGTCGGGAAGATTACTCGAATTCATTGTCTCTAGTAGAGGCATCCAAGTGGATCCATTGAAAGTTGAGGCCATTGCAAATATGCCTCCTCCTTGTTCTCTCAGGCAACTTCAAATCCTGCAAGGAAAGTCTAATTTCCTTCGATGTTTTATTGTTAATTATGCCAAGATCACTAAGGGTTTCATGTGCCTGCTCAAACAGGACACCCCATTTGTATGGGATGAAACCACACAACTTGCATTCGAGGAATTGAAAAAAGATTTGCTTTCGGCACCCTTATTACGTCCACCAGATTATTTTAGGGATTTTATATTATATCTAGCTGCGTCGGAATTGACCATTTTATATTATAAGCTTGTTGAGCATGTCATTTACTATCTTAGTTGTGCTTTGGCTAGACCTGAACTTAGATACTCCCACGTTGAGAAATTAGCCTTAGCAGTTGTTTATACTGTACAGAGGTTACGTCACTACATTTTACTAAGGACCACCATGGTAGTGGCGGATGTGAATCCGTTCCAATATGTATTATCCCGACGGATTGTTGGGGGGAAATTTAACAAGCGGATAGTCATTCTCCAAGAGTTTGACTTGGATTTCCAGTCCGCTAAGTCTAAGAAGTCCTTAGTTTTTGCTGAGCTTATAGCAGAATTTCCTATGGAAGAAGATATAGTGGTTGAAGATGACTCATTCCTAGATGAGCACATCTTCCTGATATCCACCTCTGATCCTTGGTACAGATATATTCTTATATATCTCCAGACTTTGAAGTACCCTATAGCTTCCTCAAGAGAGGAACGGCGTAAATTACGCCTTCATGCCAAGAACTACCTCATTATAGGAGACACATTATATCGACGAGGGGTAGATTCTGTTTTGCGTCATTGTCTTACACATGAGGAAGCAGAAATTGTCCTAAATGATTCTCACAATGGAGCATGTGGGGGTCATTTATCTGGGTTAGCAATGGCCCAGAATATATTGCATGCCGGTTATTTCTGGCCCACGATCTTTAAAGATTGTGTAGAAGCAGTGAAGCGCTGTCATTCGTGTCAGCTTTACACCAGGAAAATGCGGTCGCACCCTGCTCCGTTATTCCCCATTGTCTCGGTAGGCCCCTTCATGAAATGGGGGATAGATTACATGGCATGCAACCCAGCCTCGGCTAGGGGGCATAAACACATCATTGTCGTTGTTGACTATTTTACGAAATGGGCAGAGGCAATGCCTACTTTCAAAGCTGACGGGGAAACAACAGCTTTCTTTGTTTTCAATCAGATTATTGCACGGTTTGGTATACCCAAAGTGATTGTCACTGACCATGGCAGTCATTTTCAAAATGACATGATGACGGAACTAACCACCATGCTCGGATTTAGACAAGAACATTCTTCTCCATACTATCCGCAAGCAAATGGTCATGTTGAGGCTATCAACAAGACTTTAAAAACTATCCTTAAACGTACAATGGATGCAGCTCGCTCTAACTGGAACATCATGTTATATCCTACTCTTTGGGCCTACCGAACTAACGTAAAGACTGCTACGGGTTTCTCCCCTTTCCAACTCGTTCATGGGGTGGAAGCAGTTACTCCGATTGAATGTGAAATCCCGTCTCTGAAGATAGCCATTCATATGTTACCTGATACGACTGAGCTTGAGGAAAGTCTAGTACATTTAGAACACCTTGACAAACAACATAGAGATGCGTTGACTGCTAATCAGGCTCATAAAAATAGGGTTAAATCCCAGTATGATAAATCGGTCAAACCTAGGGTTTTTTCTGAAGGGGAACTTGTCTTACTTTGGGACCAAGATAAAGAACCTCTGGGGGCAGGAAAATTCAAGGCTATGTGGTTAGGACCCTATGTCGTGTCAAAAGTATTAAGTAAGGGTGCATATGAGTTAGTTTATTTTGATGGGAATAAGCTGTCTAAGCCTAGAAATGGGCTCTACCTGAAGAAGTACTACACTTAGGCTTAGCACTTTTTCTTGTATTTTTAGTGTATGTATGTACATTAGGTTGTCAGTTTTGTTTTTTTTATATATTTGTTGGTTGTCACAGATGTCTTCTGAACGGTATATAGGGTTCACTGATGGCGCCAGCCGTCATACTTGTAACCTAGCTTCGGCAGCATGGGTTATCTATTCTCCCTCAGGACAGCTTGTTGCCACGGGAGACGCTTGTCTTGGTCCTGCTTCTAATAATGTTGCTGAGTATAGGGCCATCCGTGAGCTCCTATGGGATGCTTTTTCATGTGGTATCACCCAGCTCGAGGTCTTCCTGGACTCTCAGTTGGTGGTTTCCCAGCTCAATCGAGCTTATCAAGTACGTAATCCTATATTATTACGTCAGTTCATGCAAATTCGTTTATTGGAAAGACATTTTGAAGTTATTACTTTCAATCATATTCCATGAAACCAAAATTCATTGACTTATGCATATGCTAATTACATTTTGGATTGGCATCTCACACACATTTTATAAAAATATACAGTAAACATATAAGAAAAACTTGTAAATAAACTGACAACAAAACACCAATATATATATATATATATGTAAAATATATGTTCATAGACAGGTCTGGTCTGATCCTCAGATCCTGTCATATACAAAATGTACAAAAATGTGGATCATAGTCCATCAAAATGCCCTAGAACTACGCAGGACCACCCTGGTCACTAGGACCTCCTTGGTCCCCATGGTCCCTCTACGCTCTGGCTTCCTCAGCCTCCTCGGCTTCGACAGCCTCCACCGCTTCTATGTATACGAGCACTGCTCTAACCACTCGTCTGAAAAGACGTAGCCAAACCGATGGAACCCACACAACAAAATACTGCATGGCTGTAGGGATATGCTCGATCCGTATGGTAGGTACTCGTTGGGTCAGCCTGGCCAGCTTTCCCTCTAGTACCTTGATCAATCCTGGATCCTCGCCCATGACAGGACGAACGAACATGCGAGGGTGCCCTTCAGGGTGGACCGGTCCAATATCTGCATTTTGACATACGAATAGGATTAAGACTTGTACATATGTATATATCTATCATTTGAAAAATTCATAAAAATTTGAAAATGATAAAAAATTAAAAATTACTTACCTATCTCTCCCCATGCTCCTCCTGGAGGGAGGACAAGGTCGGGGTCACCTCGGAAGTCCATCCCAGCATATGGAAACTGCTCCAATGCCGGTAGCTATCGTTCCCACCAAGTGTAGAAATCATCATCATAAACACTGTGTACTGAGTCTCCTCCTCCTTGGTGGAGGAAGATGTCTCCCCACCTGCTCAGCCTAGGCTAACGTGGAGATCTGGTCGGTAGTGGTATAGCAGGGCTCAATGCTGGTACTCTCGAAGAAGAAGAACACCACCAATATGCTTGCATAGCCAAAATTCTTGCGTCTTCCTCTCTTGCAGTCGGATAGTTGTCTCCTCATGATGGAGGCAACTCCCGAGCACCAATCATAGAGAGCACCTCTAAAACAGTCAACTGCCAGCCTCATTTGGTTCCTTGTGGCCAAATGTAAAGCGGATGATCCTGATATTCTCACAATGGTGCTAGCTAATACCTGGAGAGTAAAATATTGGATATCTGCAATTGGAACGCAGGTTCCTCTTCTTTGCATACCCAATGTATAGAACACATCTACATAGTTTTGGACACTTAAGGGGTCACCACCCCTGCCAGTGCCCTCCAAGTTCACCGGTGCTCCCCGTCGTGACAACCCGGTAATGAAATATATGTCTTCAGTGGTAAGCTCTAAGGTTTCACCTTGTAGGTTGAACATCCCCAACTCATGATCCCAATAATTGACCATGAACTCAAGTATGCGGACATTGGCCCGCATGGGTGATGTACAGAAGAATTTTAGTAGCCCACTGGTCTGCAAAGCCTGTATAGTGGGCGCACTTTGGAGCACCGCTTGGTCCATTATTTCGTGTTCCCTTTCCCTCCATTCCAGAACCATATTTTACCTAGAAAATACAAGTCATTTGATTTAGTATTTCCATATCAAAATCCAAAACTTTTAACTATATTTAAACATTTTGTCCTCCACGCAGCATACGCGACTGTCTACTTAGACATGTCGCGTACTATCCGCGACTGTCTAGTTAGACAACCCGCGTATAGAACGCGTATACGTGAGTTTCCATGTTAGCAACCTGTGGATGCGCCCTACTACAGTTTAGGATGCTTTTAAATACTGAATTCACACTTAAACTTAACATTTGCTTGGATCAAAATGAAGAGCTTAGGGTGTAGGCTTACCTGCAGCTGGCGGATTTCGATTTTGTTAGTCCAATTGTCCACAATGATCGAATGAAGGTAGAAGGTAAAACTTGTTTTTTATGGCTCAAAAGTTCAAATGGTGAGTTTGTTTTAATTTTCAAACTATTTATAGAAATTATATTTCTTAAAGTGGGTCTTTTTCTATAGTTTGAAATGTCAATCAACTAATACCATACTCTTTGTGCCTTGGAACAGGTTTATCACTTTTTACAAAGTGTTGTTGCTCCAATAGGGTGGTTTTGTTGTTTCCAATACATTATTGACATTTTTATTCACTCCACATTAACCTTAGCATTCAACATTTTTCCACGGACTATGGTATTCTAAGCCATTAGTCCCTTGTCTTTACCATTGTTCTTCCGTGGCTAGGACCCTTTTTTCATGAGTATCCTTTTTATATGCCTTTGTCATTTTTTGGTACTCATGCCGCCATTGTTTCAGGTTTAGGGGGATCCTCTTAGCTATTTTTCACGCCAAATAGAGCTTCTTTTGAATCTCTCTTTACAAGTTATCCCTTTATAGGACTCCCCGCCTTTATGGAGTTTCTTTAGGCCCAGGTCTGACTCCTTCAAAACAGACTTGACTGCCGAGTTATCTCGTCCGTTCAAGCTTGTTAAGAATATGTGAACGGGCATTCACATTGGTGGTAGGTTATCTCTTTCTCAGACCATGCAGAATAATATGAGAAAGGATCACTCTCTTTTCTTTTGAATTGAGAAGAGTATTCTCAGGTATAGGTTTATCACTTTTCCAGACCTGAGGGACTAAATTTACGGAAAAGGAACACCCGGTTTGAGCTTAGTTTTCTCTTTTTCGTGCTCTGGACCCAAACATGAAAAAGATTCTGAGTGTACTTTGTGTCTTTGTCATGCTCGTTAAACATTGAAGAACAAAGCAATGAGTTTATTTTTGTAAGCCCCATTTCTCGTAACCAAATGGATCTTTTCGAGTGATCTTGCTTTCCTTCACACTCGTAAAACTCAAGCTATTCTATGCTGTTTTGGAAGGAGCGTTGGGTAGGTGGTAATTTAACATTTTTCGGACCTCCCTGACTAAGTACGAAAAAGGTTCACCTTTTCTTCTTCGGAAGTTAAGAGAGTTCTTTTGTGGTTTGTTTTATACTTTTTCGGCCTCAGGAGACTAAATTGGATGAAAAAGGACCCACCTGGAGTCTTCTTTGGAGTTTTCAGACTCTCTAAATGTGAAAACACCGATTGAGCATGTACTAGTTCGGGCTCATTAAATCCATGAATCAGTGACACTATCAAGCATTATTTTCCCATCTCTTCAAGCTTGTTAAAAAATGAAGAGAGAACCGAGTTAACTTTCCTGGACTGGTTAAAATTTAACAGGGAAGGTAAGGAAGAAGTTTTCTCTTGTTTTCAGTAATGGCAGCATGTCATCCTTGAACATAGCACTCTTTGTTTTCCGATATCCATGTTTTAGTGTCCACCTTTGTTCAGCTATTACTTTCAGTTTCTTACTCCTCTTGTCCGTTATACCTGGGGAATCTGATCATGTCTCCTACATGACAGATAAGTCTAGTTGTTCTATCTATCAGTTATACACTGCCTTGGGTCATCTCTATGATGTGCTCAATGTTCAAGGACTCTTCCCAATGTCTGATCTATAGCCTGATCCCATCATTGTTATATCTGTTATCTATTTGTGTCTCCCTTCTTTTTCCCAGTTCCTAGTCACTCTTGTGATCCGTTGGAGGATCTATTGCCTTCCTTATCACAGCATGGTTCCGTTTCAGCACTTCTTGATGATGAAGACCTAGAGTTTTGAAGATAGTACCTCAGGATTCACTTTCATCATTGGTGAATTCCTTTGCTTCAGTTGTGGATTATCATCTATTGATTGACAAACTGTTGAATCCCTTCCATGTTCGACTTCAGCTTACCCTTATTCACATGGCTTGGATTGTACTGGTTCTTTGGGATCCTTTACAAAGACCTTAGTTCCTCACTTATGGACTAAGTTGTGCAAGATTATGTTCTATTCATATACACAGCTTCTAGATCTTTGAAGACTCATCATTACTGTATATTGTGGCTTCGATCCACCTTTGTAATATACATGGTTTATACTCGTATCATATGATGTAATTAACAATTGTAAAGGAGCTAGTGTTCCAGTAAATTGAACATAGCATCCTCAGATGTAACTTTGCATATGACATTACTATGTATTTGTTTCAGGTACTCTCTCTGCTCCATTGGATTTCTGAGTTCTCCAAAGATAAAGATTATAATGTATTTCAGCCATCGCTTCCCTCTGACCTCACACATTAGGGGGCATCTATTATCCGCCTGAATGGCACCTCTCCGTCCGAGTGCCGAAATCCCTCATGTTGGCACACAAAAGGACATCTATGGATTGAGGGTTTCCCTAAAACACTATAGATGGGATTATTATGAACTACATTCATCATCCATCCAGCTAGTTATTTTTTCCTTTTAGCTATGTCAAGTCATATATGTGACTTTCTATATATGCAACTCACGGATCATACACGAGTGTCGATTGTTGCATGTCACGTATGGATGTATATGCGGTTTCTCTTATAGCAACTCGTGGATCATACGTGAGTTGTCGGTCTTGATACCCGCGGATATGTCCCTTTGACATTTAAAATAAAAACACACGATTACTTGAGATTAGTTCAGCCATTTACCTTAATCTCCTTAATTTTCTCAACCTCCTCAACCTTCGAAACTGCCTTACTTCATCCATATAAATACAGGCCTTGGGGAGGGTGTTTGGATACATACACTTGGAGAGCAAAGTTATGTTGGTGGAGTTTATACAGAAGTCTTTGGAGCAGTAGAACTCAGAGTCCTTTGGTTGCAGAGGAGTCCTTGTCTTAGGCGTTGGGTTATAATTTGAACTCTTTCATTATTGTTAATAAAGAGAATCATTCTTCCATATATGCCTTGAATGTATCTCATGTATTGTGGTTTGATAAATGTTTATGTTTCAGCATTATGTTTATGATTTATCCAACCTGGTTATATATATGAATCATCTTGTATTTGGAAGATTGACTCTTAGAGGAATTTTGGGGTCTAAAATGGGCCTCCTAAGGAAAATAATAAAATAATAGTTAAAATAATAAAATAATATTGATTAATTTTGGAGGAAGAAAGAAAAAAACTACTTTTTGTGTTTGTATTTTCGACATATCTCCCTGTGTTTTTACTCAAATTTCGATCAGGAGAGCTCGTTGGATGCAGAATTTGATTCCGCATCCAACGAGTACCCACACTGCATACTTTTGATGGACCTTGCTACCCAAAAAACAAGAAATACCTGAAAAAACATGATGATGACATCATCATCACGTTTTTCAGGTATTTCTTATTTTTGGGGTAGTGACGTCCGTCAAAAGTATGCAGTGTGGGTACTCGTTGGATGCGGAATCAAATTACACATCGAACGAGCTCTCCCGATTGAAATTTGAGTAAAAACACAATGAGATATGTCAAAAATACGAACAAAAAAAGTAGTTTTTTTAATGACAAATATGTAAATTCAACCATTATGGTTGACTTATTTTATTGAAATTCTATTGGTTCTTGAATTCCAACTCACAAAAACTTATTTTGGCACATTTTCTTATAAGGCCCATTTTAGACCCAAAATTTCCTCTAATGACAGGGTGAAGGAGAAGCATCCCTGAAGACTTTGGAGGAGAAGTGGAGCGGAAGAGGATAAGCCAGGATCAACCTTCGTGTATCAAGTGAGTATTTCCCATCCTCCTATTTCCTTTACTGCACTCTAGATTCAATTGTCTGCAAGTTAATTGAGTATGTTGGTAACCCCAGACCTTAGGTTATAAGGTGTATATTCCTATACAACACAACAAAACCACTTTTGAAGAGAGAACTAGCCTTCTGCTCTTCCGAGAGGGATCTCTCACCAAATGTCAATCAATGCCAAATATATAGATATGCAAGTGAAACTATAAATTGTTTGTAATATTGGTTGAAACAAAACACAACACCATTGGGCATTGGAGTCAAGATATACAACAAAATAATCAGAACTTAAGTGCAAGCAATTTCAACACAGGGGCAAGGTAGCCATTCGATCACAGTCAATTTATAATTATCTGGTGGAAAAGAGGAACATGAACAGACCATCAATATAGAGCATTATAGGAAATGAATTATGTATTAACTTTAGAAGAAACTTTGGTGAATACCTGAAACAACAGACAGAGCATAGCAAATATGAATTCCGAGCTGTTATACCCCAAGTCTCATATATGAAAGAAAACAAAATGGAAAGGAGAACTGGAATAACATTCACATAAGAAAGTAAATAACAGACTGTAAGTGCGAACGACACATGAATCCCTATATGAAAAACACCGATCTCGGCTCTGCAATTATATTAAAATTCTCTTGAAAAACACACACAACAAAATTACAATGGTTTCAACCTCTTCTCCTTCTTTAGGAGGTATATTTATAGTATTATAGATTTCCTAAACCGACATTCAGGAATCAAAATTTGTTACAATAGAAGGACATCTTTCTAATAGCCTCTTAGGTGGCATATTGGATGTGGCTTGTATGAAACGGCTAGACAATGAAGTGCGGAATGCGGGACGAAAAAGGAACAAGAGTATCCCATACTCCCATCTGGCAGATGATGACTGTACAGGCCCCTTTGAGAGAAGCGACTATTAGGGTGGGCGTACAACACCTGGAAAATATCTCATGCACTTTCATCGTTACTTCTACTGGTGTGTTTTTAGCTTGGCTGACCCATATTGGCGGATGATCCTCCATGCATCGGGACTAGGTAGGGGCGCAACAACCATGTCATAAGCGCAACCATGTCATAAGCTTGTGCCTTGAGCTCCATTGCTTCCGGGTATGAGGCCCTGGGAACCTTGGAGTAGGTGGCTTTAAAGTCAAACCATAACTCGAAATCATTGGCCAACTTGTCAAAAATGACCTTCCCCGACAACGCTTGTTGCATATCCCTGAATTTGTTGTGATCCAATCGGAAGTTTACTAGGAACTCCTTATAATCCTTCCGAGACAATAAAGGACCCATCTCTTCCTAGAAAAAGGGGAGCCCCCTTCTCGTCAATGGTCTGAATAGCTTGATGACCTCTCGAATTTTGTGCTCAGTGACCTCTATTTTGGCCTGCACTGTCTCCATCATCCTGTGTTTAGCTATCGCCTTTTTGGCTTCAGAGACAATAGCAACCCTGTTTTGAAGACCATAACTGCTAGAGGCCTCATCTGACAAGGAGCTCGGGAAGGTTATGGAACCTTGAGCGAGTTCATCTGCTTGAGCGAGTTGGGAACCGGGGATTCTTAACCTCTTTTTCAAAGTCTGTATCTCTTTATCTCTGTCATCGAGCATTTTCTGGACTAAACTCCCTTTCTACATAGATCCCTTCATTTGTATATCTTCCTTCTGTAAGTTATTTATTTGAGCATTAAGTGCTTTAATCTCTACTCTCAACTTTCTTAAAAGATTAGAATTTTTCGCTTTACTCTCCTCTAACTTGGACAATTGTATGGTAGCTTTGAGCAGTCTGGTATTTAGTATGTCTCCATTCTCTTTGTTCAGGTGTATGATGTCAGAAGTGGGAACCTTTAAGAGGCTTACATTGACCTCTGACACCTTGTTCCCCACTACTAAGGCCAAGCTGAGGGTATAAGTGGCATGATCCCTTACAGTTTTTAATGCCACATTGGGTTGAGGCAACTGCGAGGCTTCATGGTATAGTTCTACTGTCTCCTCAAAAGTTTTGTCAGCCCTTTCTCGGTAAGACCTCAGCCATTCCTCTTTGGACGCATGCTCATTTGGAGTCTTCCCGTTGAATATGTACTCTTGTATCTGCAATTTGGCTGCTTTGGGCTCCACTTGTTGCTGTACCTTTACTAAATTATTCTTCTTTTCCTATCCCTTTTTATCCTACACCAAATATTGTCCGAGTTCCACTTTCTGTTTCTTAGGCGTGCTGGCAGTGTCCACCTCTTTAGTGGCCATGGGCTCTGGACTCCCTCTTTTTATGGCAAACTCACCGAATAGCTGACCAATGATGAGTATCCCCCTCCAATCGCAACTATAGTAGCCAACTCTTTTTGGGGAGAAACTACTCCCAGTAGCTGTGAGCCAGTGTCCTTCTCGACGCTGGTATCCATTGGTGCAAGATTAGGGAAATCATCCCAATTTTCCTTTTCTCTAAGTCCAGGCACCTCCATGTGCTCAAAGGGATGGAATTTGAGAGTTGTTCTTCTGTTGGAGATAACCTGGTGAGCATCATAATTTATTGCTTGGTATTGGGGAAATTCCATGCCTCTGAGCAAGTTGGAGACCAGGGGCAATGCAGCCCTGTTTCTGACTATGTATGGTCCTAATTTCCAAGGAAAAATCAAATTTGAACACTTCTTGAAGTTCAATAAGTGTTCCTCTTCCACCATAAGTTTTTGCCGGATTAATTCCAAGAAGAAAATCCTGGGGGTTAAGAAAGTTGGCAGGATATATGGTGGATGTACGAATCCATATAGTCTTATGGTTGTCCCAAAATTTGAGAGGAACCAATCCCCTATCTTCTTGCTTTTCGACAATTGCAGCATCTGCCTCATTTCAGGCAACACCCTAGGCAACCTCTCCTGAAAGAAGACTTCATATATTTCGGCCATTAATTGGTTCATGAATTTATAGTAATCAGTGTCTATTTCAGTGGTGATTTCCAATTCTGGTACCTGCAAGTCTTCCTCATTATAGGCTATCAACATCCTCAGCAAAAAGTACTGGAACTTGAAAATTCTAGCATCGTGGAAGTTCACTAACTAAGAATGGATGTTCTCGGCTAAGAACTCATCAAACTTAAGGTGAGAAGACTGACCTGACTGTCCAGGAAATTCGGGTTCGGTCAAGCAGGTATCTAAGACGAATAAAAGACTCAACAACGACTCTGGGATGTATGCATCGATATCTAGACCTAGGAATTGACTGGCCAAGGATATACACCATTGAGTTTCTTTGTTGAATTGGCTAAGGTCAATAGGGTAAGATAGGTCAATGGGTTCACCATCAAGCTTAGAACAGGTCCTCAGGAAGGCTTCTTTAATTTCATCAGTAGACTCTCTAAAACAACGTATAATGTCTTCTTCTTGATAGTCTTGGGATATATGGATGAATGCGTCAGGGATATCCAGGGTTTTGCGGATGATAGAGGCTTGTACCGAGCAGAGGATTTTAGACTTAGACTTATTCATAATAACTCCTTCAATGACAGAGAAATTCTCTATGCACCACTCGACGAATTCAGGGAACTAGGGGGTGGGGGGTTTAGTTGACAGAGAAAAAATGAAAGAAAGACTTAAAAACACCGCAGGTATCTATACCCTGGTTCTTACGATCTTCCAATTTTCCCCTGGTGGTTTCGATAGCTTCCCCCATCAGGAGGGTATCAAAAACCTCAGAGTTTGTATCTAACAGGTGTTCTTCCATTCTCTGACCTGTTGCCTCAGGTTCTATATCATCTCTCACCCCCGTGACCTACATTGAGTCAATTTTCAAATAATACTGAGGGAGTATTAAGGACCTACCTTGTTCTGTAGCACGGTCCCTTAACTGGTCCCGGCTGGCGCTTTGGATGTGGCTTGGATATTCGATAGCTTTGACTTTTCAAAAAAAAACAAATCTTTGCAACTTCATGTGGGCCTCTTTATAGTTTTTTACACAACATAACCTTCCTGCATCCTTGGGTGGCTCGCACCGTAGATTTACCCTTCGCGATCTCAGACTGTAGATCTGTGGGGTTCCCATTGCCACACGTGTTCATACTTTGTGTGTATGCAGCTTGGCCGTTGATCGAGATCAACTTCCTTCATGGCCGTCGATCTGAATGGACCCCATCTCTCTTCGTGTAGTAAGGTTTTGTTTCCTCCTGTACTCCTCTAGATTGTGAAATGAATTATAGCCGTTGATGTGCCTTTGCCCACACAAACATCGTTGATCAAAATGGCCTGTACCGCTTTTCGCAATCCATATTTACATCTTCTTCCTTGTAGGTTTGGGATGCAAAATGGCTCTTAGCCGCAGATCTTCTTGGGCTCCAATCTTAATTGTTGGATGTGTCCGAGCTTTAAACTATTTCGCAAGGCTGAAAAGCGGCTTTCGATTGGGGAGGTTCACCGTGCGAAATGATTTGACGCTATTGATCTACCTTCTAGTCATATTTAGCTGTCCATTGAGACTCCTCTTTAACACGTCCAACATTTCCTCTTATCTCTGCTTCCCCGATCCACAGACTATCTCGCCCTGAGAGTTAACCTGCATATGCCATCAGCTCCTTCTGCTGCCCTCCTAACATTTCTCGACAAGCCGAAGAATGCGAGTAACACTCATACCCAAATTTAATTGAGTGTTAAAAACTAGCTCCATGAGGGATGCTATCCTCCCAGTGAGGTAGCAAAGAACCCCCCGTAGATTAAGTGTCAAAACCATTGAGAATCCCATATCATCTAACTGCCTAAAATGAAAACAAAATTTAAAACAATGGTTACCTCTTCTGATCTTAGGGCCTTCTTCACATGCTTCAAATATTCTGATTCACCACCTATACTGATTGAAAAGTGAAATGTATTTACACTATTATACAGGGATACTACTCCCTTCATTCCAAGTAATGCTTCAGGAACCTCCCATTAACTATTCCTCTGTCATACTGTGACCCATTTGGATACTATAAAATGAAGGCGTTGTCTCCTCTGTGTGCAGCGATAAGGTATGGACCTACCCATAAATGGTCAAACTTCCCGTTCTTCCATTTATCTTCATGGGGGGCATCCCATTTTAGCACTAAGTCATCGACTTGGAAAACATCCTCCTTTATTCTTCTGTCGAAGGTATTCTTCATCTTCTATTAGTGTATTTGGACCTTATCATAAGCCTTATCCCTTACTTCATTAAGCTCAATGATCTGGTTGATCCTTCTTTGAATGGGATTTGTCTTGTGTAACGGATCTCGCAATAATTTCATGACTAGGACGCCTAGAGAGGTAGGGAAAATTACTTCGGCTCCATATACTAAATGGAATGGCGACATACCAATTGCCCTTTTGGTGCTGATTCTGTCGGCCCACAAGGCATATTTCAATTTGGTGTGACAAGATTTCTTGTTATATTCTAATAACTTCTTAATAATCCTTACAAGGCTATTGTTAGAAGATTCAGCCAATCTATTCCCCTGTGGGTAATAAGGCATGGAGTGATTCAGGATTATATGGTATTTATGGCAAAAATTGATCATCTTTTTGGATTTAAATGCAGGGGCATTGTCAGTCACGATTCGCTTCGAGCAACCAAACCTCGCCAGGATATTGTTTTCTATGAAATCCATTATCACTTCTTCTGTAGCCCTCCGAGAGGGTATGGCATCAATCCACTTTGTGAAGTAATCAGTGGCAGTTAGAATCCACTTGTGTTGTCCGAAAGAGTTTGGCTTTATCTCACCGATGAAGTCTAACCCCCATTGCTGGAATGGAGCCTCCACAGATATAGGGTTGAGGGGGAGAGACACCACCTTCCTTTTTCCTTCAAAGATTTGACACTGGTAACACCTTGTTGTTTCCTTATAAACATTAGAAAACAATTAAGGCCAATAAAATACTGCCCTCGGGATTTTGTTTGCGGTGACTTTCCAGGAATGATGTCCTCCAAAATATCCTTCATGAAACTCCTTTGCAACGTGTCGAGCTTCGTCCTCCAGAAGAAAATTCAGCAATATTCCCCTGTGGTCTTTCCAGTAGAGGTACCGTTCTATGATGCAAAATTTCACAGCTTTCAGTTTTATGGATCTAGCTCAGGTTTTGCTTAGACCAGCAAGGGGTTATAAATTTTGCAATACAAAAAAAATGTCAGCATACCAAGGGGATTTTGAGAAAGCGAGCTTCACCTGCACCTCGGCTTCTTCTAGACCAAACTAACAAGCAAGAAAATTCAGCTGCAGAGAGCCACAATGGGATTCCATCATCATTTTAGCCAATCCCTGCCCTTTGACCAACTTCATGGGATTGATTTCTATGTCATATTCCAGAAGCACCGCAACCCACTTGGCTCTCTTTCCTTCCGGGTCAGGATGTGTAAGTATGCTCTTCACCACACTACATGGTATGAAGGAAATTATGTGGGAATGGAGGAGATAGATTCTGAAATCCTTCAAGGCTTTAACCAAGGTGTATGCTTGTTTTTCCATTATGTTATATCTCAATTCTCCACCTCTCAATATCTTACTAAAGAACGCTATAGGATGTTCTTCACCTCGATCATTCTTTTGTAGAAACACTACCGCTACAGTGTGTTCTGAAGCATAAGAGAATACCAAAAAATCCTTTTCAAAGTCTAGGCTGATCAATACAAGAGCTTCTGAAATGGCTTGTTTCATACCTTTGAAAGCTTTCTTGGCTCTGACCGTCCACTTAATTTCATGATCCTTTATTAGCATGTCATTAATGTCCATCAGGATTTTGGTGAAGCTAGGGATGAATCTTCTCAAGAAGTTGACTTGACCGAGGAAGGATTGGATTTCATTCTTACTTCTTGGTTCTTCAACCTTCAAGATGCCTTTTACCCTATCCGGATCGATCCTGATCCCTTCCTTTGAGATAATGTGTCCAAGCAATTTCCCTTCTTCTAGAGCAAAGTTCAACTTTCTAGGGTTCAAGGAAATGCCATACCTTTTGCACTTAATGAAAACCCTTTCCAGGTGTCGAATGTGATCTTTAGCCCATCTGGAGTACACAGTAATGTCGTCCATGTATATCACCACAAATTTTTCTTTATCTTCTGCGAAAGCAATATCCATGGCACGTTGGAAAGTTGCTCTAGCATTCATTAACCCAAATGGCATCTTTGCGTACATGAAGGTACCCCAAGGTGTGGTGAAAGTGGTTTTTTCTTGGTCTTCAAGTAACACCTTCACCTGGTTGTACCCAGAAAACCCATCCATCGTGGATATTCTTTCTGAGCCTACCACCCTCCGTAAGATCTGGTCCATTTTGGGAAAAGGGTAATTATCTTTCAAAGAGACCTTGTTCAAATTCCTGAAATCCACGCATAGCTGTATCTCCCCATTCTTTTTTCGAACAGGAACCAAATCATGGCCACCCATTTGGAAAACCTCAGAGTCACTATTATCTTCGCATCAAAAAACCTTTTCACTTCCTTTTCAATGATGGGAATTAACTTCGTATTGATCCTCTGGAGCTTTTGCATGAAAGGTTTTTCTTCGAGTTTGATCAGAATGGTGTGCTGGATGATGGAAGTGTGATACTCTTTGAGATCTTCATAGCTCCATGCAAACACATCTGTATACTTCTTCATCAGTTTCACATACCCATGTTTTTCTTCAGTGGGTAATTTCTTAGACAACTTTATAATCTTTGGGTCTTCTTGAGTGATGATATTTATATCTTTGACGACATCTATGGTGGGCTCGACTTTAGGCTCTTTGGATACATCATTTTGGTCAAAAAGAGACTCTAAAGGGATCAGGCCCCTGGGGATATGATTGCTTTTCAACTGGACTGTATCCTTGCCCCCCAAGAAATCTTTTAGTTTTCTCGTACCGATGGCTTCCTCTCCTTCCCCTTCAACATCTACGAGGTTTTCATCGGGTCGGAGGCACCATCATCAATGTGAGTATTCACAAACTCACCAGACATCTCCAAAAATATTTTGATCTACATATCATCTTCGAAGACTTGCCAGTGTTTGGTGTTATCTAGTATGGAAGGTTTGTTTACAATCTCCACCTTGTATTTCTTCTTTCATGCCACTGGAGCTTCAAATTTTCCTGCTGTAGTCACTAGAGAGTCTGCCACCGTGTTATCGTCTCTGGGAATCACTTGGACTGTGTGTTTGGTGAATAAATTCCTGAACATATCCCACACCTCGTTCTAGTAGGCTTTCATTCTTGAATGCTTAGTCTGATAGATATCATTTACTTGATTTACTACGAGCTTTGAGTCCCCAAAAATTTGGACCCTTTTCATGCCTAAATCTTTCAACGCACGTAAGCCCAGCAACAAGGCTTCATACTCCGCTACATTGTTAGAGCATTCAAAAATCAACTTGCAAGAGTGAGATTTTGTATCTTTAATGGGGGAGATAATATACACACCTGTGATAGCACCCACTTTAGACACTAAGCCATCGAAATACATTTTCCATAGTCCTTCATCTTCCTTATTTCCTTCTTCGGCCTCCAGCTCACTAGCCTCTTTTTCATCCTTTTGTGGCCCGCCGATGTTGGAGTTGCAAGGAGATACATCATTGAAGAAAATAGAGGACCCTAAGTCTGTGTCGACGGCATAGACATGATGGATGTCGGGCTGAGCCTGATTGCTCACTACGTAAGGAAATCTCTTCTCACTGTATAATCTCTTGCTTTCATTTCAAACAGGAATGGTGGCATATGTCATGTCCATTTGTAGGATGCCCTTCAACTTTGAAGTCCAAGATCTTGACAACAGAATACCAAACTTGGGGGGAATGTCAGCTACGACGATGTCCATGACAAAAATCTTAGAGGGGAGCTTATTTAAAGAAACCACCATGTCTTTGATCAATTCTAGACATTTCACCCTTTTAGAATCAAAGGAATACAGATCTTTGTAAGTCCTAGTAATCTCCAACCCCTAGATTTCCACCACTCCTTTCGGCATCAGATTGTGCGAGGCTCCTGAATCCAGCATGGCATTGTGTAACACCATATCATGCACATTCAAGCTCATGTAAAAGGGGGGCACCTCCTCGTCCTCATTGTCCACGCTGTCAATCTTAGACCCTAGAACAATAGTATGATTTTCTTCGGTCAGCTCTAAGATATCAGGGTGAGCTTCCCCTTGATTCACAATCATATGCATGATTGTGTCTCTATATTTCTGATTCCTCAACAATTCATTAAAAGGAATCGAGATCTTCAGTTTAGCTAGCTCGTTTTGGAGGTCAAACATGGGGAATGCCTTGCTCAGCTCGACAGGTACACTGGTTCCAATATTTTCACATTACTGCTCTCTTTTCCCACATCTATAGGCACCATCGATCCTTTTTGTTTGTCATTTTCTTTCCCAAGACCGGTATGACTACTAGACAGCTAGTCTAGGCTTAACCCTCCTTTAGGTACAGCAGTGTCACCAGTAGAGTCGCCACCTTTCTTCTGTATGGCCACGTCCCTATTTCTCATCTTGATCTTCCTGACGTCGTCTATAGCATACATATACCCTTTATGATATTGATCTAATTCCTCGGTCAGGGTCTTTCCATCTACCTGAGTGAACATATCATGTTCCTCTTCTGTCAATTAAATCTCAGAGTCCAGGTCACCGAAATGATGGATGTGGTCTTCGGCGGACTCAGCTTCATATTCTCTAGCCACCTGGTTTTCAAGGAAAGGAGGTCTGATTGGCTGCTCTTCAGGGCTCCTTGGGTTCCTCACATCCCTTGGTCTATTTGGTTGGAGTGGGGGAGGGATTTGCCACCTAAAATTGGGATTCCTTATTTGAGGCTCGTTCTGTTCCCATTTTTCTGGCCTGGCCTCTACCGTTAGCCTGTCCAACAACTTTTCCATGGTTTTGAGCATCAGCTCAAATTTTATATCACTGGATGAAGAGGTGGAAGTAGAGGTGTCTGCTTCTTCTCTACCCTTCTTCCTGTCGATATCCGCCCTTGGTTTAATTTTCCCACATGCCATCATATTGGCCTCTACTTACAGGGTGTCATTGAACATGGCCGGAAGGGTGTTGGACTTTCTTTCCTTTAAAAGCAAAGTAAAATCGTTGTCAAAGGTGTTTGCTTAATGAATCTTAGCTTCCCCAGGTGAAGGTTTGATATCGATAGGTATCGAGTTGTAGACCTGCATGAATCGGCTAGAAAATTCATGGACGGATTCAAAACCTCCATTCTTGAGATTATTGTATAGAGACAAAACCTGCAATGGGCTCTGCTTGTCATCCCACCTTTCCAGAAATACGGTCTGAAAGCCAACGAAGCTATGGATAGACCTAGGTGGTAAATATTTATATCATTTATTGGCTTCCCTAGACAAACTCTGAGCGAATAACCACATCTTGACATATTCATCACCTACCTCCTCCAAGTAAATAAATTCATCAAAATTATCCACATGGTACCTCGCTGAAACATTTCCCTCCCCATCGTAGAGTGCAATCCTTTCGGCATAATTCATGGGGAGGTCATGCAGCACTAGAGGTAGGGCTAACGGGGTGAATCTAGCAACAGCCATCGAGGCGGGTCAGTTAGGAATGGACAAGGGATTGGGCACTTGGGTCTTTTGAAAGACAAAGGCTATCTCTTTAGCTTTGGGTGGGGTTTCTAGATTCAGACACAAAGAATCAAGCAGATAGGATTGCAGCGTATTAGGGTCTACCCTAGCCTTTCTTAGGTCAAACTCAGAGTTAGAATTGGTTAGCAGTCTTTCAGCTGTAACCCCCCATTCGGGTTCAACTAAGCCATACAAGGCCTAAGGTGATGAAGTATCAAACAATGGAGAACCCAATTTCTCTTTATTCCTATTTCTAAGTATCTTTTCTAGATTATCCACACTGAGTAAATTTTCGGTATCAGAGTTACCTCTCGTGTGGATCTTTCTGGGAGCCAGGATATCTAGTGTGATACTGGTCGCGACAGGGTTGGAGTCGCCAGGACAAACGTACCACCTTTTAGCAACTTCAGAAATTTCTGTCTGTCCCCAAAAATCTCGTATTTATGATCATCGGTCTCCTCAGTGGAATCGCCTACCAGAATCTTTTAGTGGAGTCGCCATGGAAAATGATACAACCTTCTTCACATGTAAGAATCTTCGTTTCCCTAGAGAAACTCTTTATCCTTTGAATATTTTTCATTCTTCCTAGAGATGATATTCAATCTCATCCTCGGAAATAGTGCTAGTTTGTTAGGACTGGAAATGAGCCCAAGGTTACGGAAGGCTCGCTCCCAGGTAACAACAAAACCACTTTTTAAGAGAGAACCGGCTTTCTGCTCTTCTGAGAGGGATCTCTCACCAAATGTCAATCAATGCCAGATATATAGATATGCAAGTGAAACTATAAATTATTTGTAAGATTGGTTGAAACAAAACACAGCACCATTGGGCGATGGAGTCAAGATATACAACAAAATAATCAGAAATTAAATGCAAGTGATTTCAACACAGTGGCAAGGTAGCCATTCGATCATAGTTGATTTATAATTTTCTGGTGGAAAAGAGGAACATGAACAGACCATCAATACAGAGCATTGTAGGAAATGAATTCTGTATTAACTTTAGAAGAAACTTTGGTGAATACCGGAAACAACAGACAGAGCATAGCAAGTATAAATTTCGAGCTATTATACCCTAAGTCTCAGATATGGAAGAAAACAAAATGGAAAGGTGAACTGGAATAACATTCACATAAGAAAGGAAACAACAGACTGTAAGTGTGAACGACACATGAATCCCTATATAAAAAACGTTGATATCGGCTCTGCAATTATATTAAACTTCTCTTGAAAAACACACACAACAAAATCACAATGGTTTCAACATCTTCTCCTTCTTTAGGAGGTATATTTATAGTATTCTGGATTTCCTAAACCGACATTCGGGAATGAAAATTTGTTACAACAAAAGGACATCTTTCTAACAGCCTCTTAGGTGGCATATTGGATGCAGCTTGTATGAAACGGCTAGAAAATGAAATGTGGAATGCGGGACAAAAAAGGCACAAGAGTATCCCATACTCCCATCTAGTGGATGATGACTGTACAGACCCCTTTGAGAGAAGCGACCATTAGGGTGGGCATGCAACACCTGGAAAATCTCCCATGCACTGTCATCGTTACTTTTACTAGTGTGTTTTGAGCTTGGCTGACCCATATTGGTAGATGATCCTCCATGCATTGGCACCTGTTATACCAAAATCCTGTCACCATCATGTGATAAGACATTTGACATACCTACTTACCCTGAATCCTAGATTCTGGAGTGGATACTAAATGTTTTTTCATCAATCTTACATGAAAATTCCCAGCACCTCTCATGCCCCTTTATCCTGGAGCGGTACCCCTGTTCGCACTGCCTTTCATTGGTTGTCCACAAGTGGTGCCACCGCTTATTGTCCTTGGTCCATAAGCGTTTATTACTAGAACCTCTCTATCATAGAAGGACAAGCGTGGTACCCTGGGTAAAAAGGGAAAAAGAGAAGTTTCTCTAGGCTTCTAGATGATTAGCCTTGTGTACTACCTTATCCCTACTATTGTGGGTTGGTTGAGCTCAAGATCCCTCATCGTAGGATCTTAGAGGCCACCTCACCCACTAATTTCTCAACCATCTCTATCCATTAAAGCCCTATAAATATGATCCCATAGCCATGGTTGAGGAGAGAACAATGAAGGTATTGTTATGCTGTTGGATTGATCCTTGGCCCAAGATCATTTGGAGAGAGCATAGAGAACTAGAGACGGAGCTTTTGGGGATTAGAAGTTGGTTTCATGGAGATGCATGTCAACACTAAGGCTTGGTTGTAAACTTCTTCATATTTTCTAATGCAAGTTGATTTCTATCCCACATATGATGTTGTTGTTGTGATTTCACATATATATGTTGCTAGAATCCTTAGTCACTAGCATAGACTATTAGATAATATTTTGGTTGCTTTGATCTGTTTTGTGTTGAGCTTTTTTGCAAGTACACAGGTGAACTATCAAAGCCTTGTATTCCAGATATATACAGCGTCTAGGGAGAGTCTTCAACCTCTGTCCTATATTTTTTCTAGATCTGAACCATTCAGACCAGTGGAACACCTTGCTGTCCGCAGGAGGTGAAATATTCCAACTAACAAATCTGGCAATTTGTATGACAGATGTTCTGATCTTCCTCAGTCTGCAACTCTTGTCTGAATCCAAACTCCATTTTCTTCAACTCTTTTCAGTCAGACCTACTTTCTTATTTGTATTATTTGGGTTTGAAATTTCCAGATCTGTCCAAATCTGAGCCATTTCAGTCTTTTATGCTCTATTTCCATATTCAATTCAACATATTTAGGCTTGATCTAGTCTTTCTTAACTTGATCCATCGTTCTTTTTTTTGTTTTGGCCATCTCCAGGGAACCGTGCCCATGCTATGTATGAGGAGCGGTGCCACCGCCTAAACAAAGTGAGAAGTATGCGGTGCCACCACCTATAACTCGTTTGCAAGGAGCGGTGCTATCTTGGAAATGCTCTTTAAACACCTACGAAGCAGAATGCCAGGTAGGTATCATCCCAAAACACTTTTTCCTCATTTTTCTTTGCAAAACTTTGAATTCTGATTGCCTTCAGTTATGTTATCAGGCTTGTGTCATTGGATCTGATGTGTGTGGCTTGCTAATTTGATGGTTTAATATTGATTTGAGTGGAACTTCAGAAGTTTGTTTAAGTCTTTTTTATTGTTCATCCGCTTCTATGCTTGTTGGTTGTGCTTAAAGAAGGATTTCTTGTTTTTTGAAAAGCTTAGGGTGCTCATTGAAATCTCTTTTCATTGCATATACTGAAATAATAACACTAGATTAGCTTCTAGGTTTCGTTTCTTACTTGCATAGTAAACTTATATTTCCTTCCTTCAAAAAAGAAAAGTTTTGCTTGAGACTAGGACATCATCATTGAGCATTGGATTTGGGTTTTCTGATTGGCTTTACAAGCTTTCAAGACCTTCACGATATTTCGTCTCTCATGCATTTAAGACTATCTGGATCAAAATAAATAAAAAATGGTACTTTTAAGTTAGATTTGCTTATGTTTTTGAGAAAATTCAAAAGTTAGAGTGCATTGGCATATAGGTGTGCTTCGTGTTGTTCTTTTAGGAAAAGAGATTCTCACCCTTCTCATTTGCTTTTGAAAAGAAGAAATTGGTTTGTAAAAGTGTTTGCTTGTCTTTGATTTGATGTTCATGATTGTTGATTGGAATGATTTTTGGTTTTGAAACAAAAAGAAAACACTCTCTTCCCTCCCGTAAGTAGGCATACTGAACGGTAAAGTGAACATTTGCATGAGCATATTGCATGGTTTTACTTTTTTGTCAAAACATCATGCATTCACCTAACCGTACAAGTTAAAATTAACGGTAGTTGTAGGTTAAAATTTACGTAGTAACTTGAGTGATAGGTTAGAGATGTGTTCGGGCGTCATAAAACGTAGGAGCTGTCGTTTTTTTTCAACATTACATTCTGGGACTTGCGCGGTTCTTCCACGTACCGTCGATATATCGAACGGCCTTTCATGTACCCTTGAGGTATATAGAAAGGTACTTCACGTACTCGATTGTATATCAGAAGGCCCCTTGTGTACGGTTATGCATTAGAGAGCACTACTACCGATTCGAGCTCCCACGTACCTTGAGTATATCGGGAGACCCCACTAGGGTACCTTATCTATCTGAGAAAATCCCTTTGGCCATATTGTTTGGAGCCATACACTGAAAACAACATTCAGGGAGATTACTACGTATGTACCCTCAAGGTATATCACGAGTGGAACTTCTTGACAATCCTAGTGAGAGACCTGACTTTTGAACTCCTCCTGTCATTTTAAGTCTGCTTGTTTTGAACTATATTTTTTGTAGGGAAGTCTTTTTGGTGTGTTTTCTAGATTTTCAAACCCTAGGTTAGATAGGAACTATATAAACTGGCTGAGTTAAGATAGTCCAGGAGAGTACGGGGCTTGCCACCTGATTTTATTCCTATTTCAGGAGAAAATCCAATGGAAGTACCATATTCTTCACACTCGCCTCCCTTGGTCCAACAACCTTCTTGGGGAAATTCATCGTTCCATTCTCGCTTGGAAGGTCATGTTGATGATGCAACCCATCCGAATTTTGGTCCTAATGCTCCTTTTTGGGAGACACCTATAGGACAGGCCATTGCCTCATTTGGCACCTGTATAAGTTCTCCTGATGATGATGAAGAATGTAGGCAATATTGTGCTGCTATTCTGTGCGTACAGGAGGTAGAAAAGCAGATTGATGACATATTAGGCTCTACACCAGTACGTCCCACATCTCTTCCTGTGGGATATTGTTCACTGGTCGATTCTATGAGACCCATTGAACTGATTATAGATCGTCCATTAACAACCAACAACCCAGTTCAAATTTCCACCCCTCTCACCTCTCATGTTATGTCTATTCCAAATCCTCCCGAGTCTTCTACATCTAGGGCCCAACCTTCAATTCCGGTTTCATCAGTTTCTTCTAATGCAAGGGGGCAACCCCTGGCACGACCTACGTTATCTGATGCCATAGTTGTACATAGTCAAGGGCAGACCTCTACCATAGAAACATCTATAGTTTTTGTCCCTCCCACCCACACTGATGTGGTAAATCCCCCATCTAGTTCAGGTCAACCCTTAGGGGCACAAATTTTTATCGTTCAATCTTCTAGCGGTTATGGTTATCAAATACCTGTAGGTAATCATCCATATAATCCTACAGGAATGCCTTATGCTGGAATTCCATACCCTAGTAACACTTTTACGCCATGGGGGCAACCCAACTAGTCTTACATGCCAGCTATGGGAGGGATACCTATAGATAATTTGGGAGGTGCAGGAGGACTACCTTATGGAGGTCCTCCCCCTGGAGGGACCTAATGGTCCCGAAGGATTTGGAAACTTTCCTCCTTATGTTCCTGGTGATCCTAGTGGTCCTGGGGGACCTGGTGGCTTTCCTCCTTTTGGGTCTAGAGGGTTTGGTGGCCCTCCACCTAGTGGTTCCGATGGCTCTATAGGTTTGCCACCTCTTGGAGGCTCCGGAGGGTTTGGTGGTCCACCTCCTGGTGTTCTTGGTGGTCCTGGTGGTCCTGGTGGTCCTAGTGGTCCCGATGGCTCTGGTGGTCCTAATGGTCCTAATTTCGGAAATCAACCCACTGTGGGTGGATCTTCCAGTGGTTCTTCCTCACAGCAACCTGTTTATCAGTCTACCTATGGTCCTACTGGTAATTATATGCCATATCAATATTACCAGTATGTGCAACCCAATAGACAGTTACCTTTCCTAGCAACTTTAAACTTGCCGAATTTGTCCAAGTTGATTAATGATCCCATTTGACACAATCCCTCGTGGCCTCCATTTTGGTAAAGTTACCATCAAATATTCCAAAATTCGATGGGAAGCAGGGTGAAGATCCGCAGAACCATGTTATGACTTTTCATTTGTGGTGTTCTTCGAACTCTCTCATGGATGATTCCATTCGGTTACGACTCTTTCAGTGAAATTTGACCGGTATGACCGCAAAGTGGTACATTGAACTCCCACAACATTTGTTTGTGGATTTTGGCTTGTTGGCAAGCATATTTCTTACACACTTTCATCTCCCTATTCATTATGAAACGGGCACTAAGATTTTAACTTCTCTATGACAAAACACCTCCACCCATATTTCTGATCATATTCATGAGTGGAGAAGGTGGAGAAGGCTTATTAAGGCCCCTATTCTAGATCAGTTGTTAGCTGATTGGTTCACTAAGTCCTTGTTGCCTCCTATTGCCCGAGATGTGGCTATGGGCAGTGCCGTTACTGAAGAGTAGGCTATTAGTCGTGCTTAGTGCCTAGACTTATTCTATTCCCAGTCTAGGACTCTTTATGACCTGATTCCTCAAGCTCCTTGCCCCAGCACTGACCTTGCCAAGCCACCAGTAGAAGTACCTGTTGATGGGATTGTTGGTTCAATCCAGTCCCCATTCGTAGGGAAACCTGCCAAGCAAACCCAAACTACTACTCCTTCGACTCCCAAGGTTTCCGTCGAGATCAATTCTATTCAAACTACTCAAACCTTGGGTAACAAAAAGAAAGGTAAAAATCGAAATAGAAAACCTGGAGAACAACAGGAGACCCCACGATCAAATAATAATGAAAACGACAAAGGGAAAAGGAAGGATAAATATCCTTGTCTGTTATGCGGTGGTGACCATTTTTCAAAGGAGTGTCCCCATCGGGATGAAATCTCCCAGTTTCTAAAGTCTAATCCTGCACCCGCAGTACTTACGGATCCCTTTCCCTCTCAACAACAACTGGTAGACCACATGTCCAACTAGGGTAACTCTAGTTCATCAGAGGAGATTCGTATGATGTCCTCAGACACCATCCATCTGCAAACTCGAAGCCAGAATTATGATAAACCCATAAATAAGAAAGAAGATCAATCTTCTTCAGGGAAATCTCCCTCTACTAGTTCTCTGGAATCCTCATCTACTGTTCCTTTATCTATCGAGAAGCCTACTCTCGACATGATTTTGCGCCCACCAAAGAGTACTCTTCAGAAGGCTATCTTTAATCCCAATTCCTGAGCTGCTCAATTCTATAATGTGGTTGAATATCTCGCTCGAGCACCTTATATGATGTCTACCCTAGAAGTATTCCAAAGTTGCCCCACACAGGGCAAGAACTTGTTGACAGCTCTAGGAGCTTTAGACCCGGATAACACTAACTTGATTCACTTCAATGTTGAGAACTATAAACCTAGATTACTGCATAAACTTGCTTTTCATATCATTACGAAAGTAGTGGGAAAGAAAGTCTTTTGAACAGTAGTAGATGAAGGAGCTTCGACCTCAGTGTTATCTCTAACTTGTTGGAAAGCCCTTGGCTCTCCCGAGCTTGTCACATCACCTACGACCCTTAAAGCCTTTGATGGACGGGGTTTCCAACCCCATGGTCTCATATCAGCCCTCACGGTCGATATGGGGGGAAAAATTGTTTCCATTAAAGTAGAAGTGGTAGATGCCCCTTTAGATTACAACCTCCTTCTAGGAAGGAATTGGTTCTATGTGATGACTGCTGTTGCTTCAACAGTATTTCGAATGGTCCATTTCCCACATCTAGGGATAATTGTCACTATTGAACAGCTTTATTTATGTACACTGGATGTTACTATCTCTACGGCTAATAACATCCCCATGTTAGGCCAATCCCCTCCTCCTTACTTGTCAATTGAGGTAGGTATGCTACTGATTCATCCCTTATGGATATTTTTCCATCTACTCCTCCTAGCACAGATACCGAGATAGTACATATGATCGCCTCATTCAATTTTGAGCCCAAGGACAAAAATGTTATTGAATATACCTCATTGAGCCCCCACGAAGCTATGTATGACACCATTCAAACATGTTCTGATGATCACACTGATGACCTTCATCTAGTGGCTTTGGATCCTTACCATTTACCATACTGGTTAGAATCTTCCCTTCCGGCTCTAGACTACCTCTCTGAGACCTTTCCTTCTGATGAGTCCATTATAGAGATCATGAATACGGATGAGCCCATTTGGGAGGATCACCATCATAGATCCATGTTCCTCCCCAATACCAGTTCAGGCAGCCATGATTTTGCATTTTTGTTTCCTAATGATATTGTCAATGTTCCTCAAAGTCCTATATTGTTTCAAGATAAAGATTCTGAAGGAAACCTTTGCAACATTACTCAAATGAACCCAATTGACATATTAGCCAAGCCTGATGTTATTGAGCACGTTCATGTTGGGCAAAACTGCTCTACAGATGAATCTGAAGCATATAAGGCACTTTTTAAGGAATTTCGTGATATTTTTTCCTGGTCCTATGAATATATGTCAGGGATTGACCCTTCCATTGTGGTCCACGAGATTAAAACTTATCCCACAGCTAAACCTGTCAAGCAGAAACTTAGGCAAGTCCATCCTCGAAAGACCACAACTATTAAAGCTGAGATTGAGAAACTTCTGAAAGCTAGTTTTATTTATACTGTCCCTCTGACGGAATGGGTATCGAACATTGTCCCTGCCAATAAAAAGCAGGGCACCATTAGAGTCTGCATCTACTTTAGGGATTTAAATAAAGCTTGTCCCAAGGACAACTTTCCTACCACGCGCATCGATCAGATTATCGACAACTGTGCTAGAAGTGTCATCTTTTCATTCATGGATGGCTTCTCTGGCGACAATCAGATTGAGATATTTCCCTTCGATCAGCATAAGACAGCATTCATTTTCCCATGGGGAACCTTTGCGTATAAGAAGTTACCTTTCGGCTTGAAGAATGTTGGAGCCACATTCCAGCGTGCGATGTCCTATGTATTTCACAATGTTAAACATATTTTTGAACCGTACCTTGACGACCTCCCTACTCATTCACAACGACGGGAGGACCACCATGGTCATCTTAGAGACATATTCCTGAGATGTCGTCATTATAATATACGGCTTAATCCACATAAATTTGTTTTTTGAATTGAGACGGGATGCCTGCTAGGCTTTGTGGTATCCAAAGATGGCATTCAGATCGATCCTTTGAAGATTGTCGCTATCATTAATCTACCAGCCCCAACCAACATCCTTGAACTCCAAAGTTTCCAGGGGAAGGAAAAATTTCTTCGTTGTTTCGTGTGCAATTTCGCAGAGAAAATGCATAGTTATATGTGTCTCCTCAAGAAGAACACTCCATTCTTCTAGGACGACTAGGCCCAATGTGCCTTTGATAATCTTAAGCACGCTCTAACTCATTCACCCGTGATACACCCCCAGGATTATTCAAAGGACTTTCTCTTGTATATTGTTGCCTCCGCTACCACCATCGCCATGGTTTTAGTGCAGGATAATCTCCACGGCTAGGAGTATGTGATTTATTACGTGAGTAAGAACCTTATTGATTCTGAAACCCATTATTCACATGTGGAGAAGTTAGCATTGACCACGGTCATTGCTGTGCAAAATTTTTGTCACTACATTCCATTCCGCACTACCACCATATTGGCAAACTAGAACCCGATGTACTACATTCTGACTCGTTAGGTACTCGGGGGAAACTACTCCCGTTGGATCGTCATCCTTTAGGAGTTCGATCTAGAGTTTGCCAAGGCTACATCAAAGAAATACTTGGTTTTTTCCCTGTGCTACAACAGAATCTGAGCCCAGTGATTCATTTCCGGATGAATTCTTGTTCCTAATTAGCACTACTGATCCTTGGTATGAAGATTTGCTAATTTATCTCTAGACCCATCGTTTTCAGCCGCATCTATCTCGCAATGATCATTGCCATATCCATCACCACGCGAAGTACTATCTTATCTTAAATGATACCTTGTATAGACGTGGGATTGACTCCATTCTCCGGTGATGCCTCACCCATGAGGAGGCTGAACACGTGCTAAATGATTTCCACTCTGGAGCATGTGGTGGTCATTTATCTGGGATGGCTACAGCCCATAAAATCCTTTGTGAGGGCTATTTTTGGCCTTCTGTCTTCAAAGACTGTCATGAGGCTGTTAAGAAATGCCCACCCTACCAACATTTTTATCCTAAAAAGTGCACCATTCCTGCTCCATTCACCCCATCATTGTCGTTGGCCCTTTCACCAAATGGGGGATTGGCTTCATGCATTGTAAGCCTACCTCAGTCGGGGGGCATGGTTACATCATCGTAGCCATGGATTATTTCACAAAATGGACTAAGACCATGCCTACATATGCAGAAGATGATAAGACTACCGCTCTCTTCTTGTTCAATCATATCATAGCTAGATTTGGAGTTCCGCAGTCCATCATCACTGATCACGGATCTCATTTCCGTAATCAAATTATGGAGGAATTGAGTGCCAAGCTAGGTTTTCGCCATGAAAACTCTACGCCGTATTATCCGCAAGCTAATGGTCAGGTAGAGGCCATTAACAAAGTTTTGAAAACTATGCTTCGTCAGATGGTTGGAGATCATAAATCCAATTGGTACCTCATTCTTTTTTCCGCTCTTTGGGATTATCGGACTTCTATGAAAACATCTACTAGTTTCACTCCATTCCAACTTGTTTATGGACTTGAAGCTGTCTTGCCGATCCAATGTTAGATTCCATATTTACAACTTGCCGTCGAACTTCTCCCAGACACTTCCACAGAGGAAGAGAGATTTTTGTACTTAAATAACCTTGATGAGACTCGTAGAGATGTTTCCTTGGCTGATGAGGAACATAAGAAACGCGTCAAGGCGCAGTATGATAAATCTTTCCAGCCTCATGTTTTCAACAAGGGTGACCTAGTATTGACTTATGACCAGAGATATGACAAGCTTGGGAAGGGTAAGTTCGATTCCATGTGGTATGGACCTTTCATTATTTCCAAGGTGTTAGAGAAAGGAGCCTATGAGTTAGTTGATTATGATGGAATCCCTTTGGGGAAACCTCGCAATGGGTTGTACCTAAAAAGGTACTATGCCTAGGTTTTCTTGGATGGTATCTTGTATATATGTATATTGATTGAATTTCAGTGTGCTTTCAATATTTTCAAGATGGTTTTGAGTTTTACTGTCCACATCTGTTTATACCATGTTTTGGTCATGCAGATGGCTTTCTGCGGCTTCACTGATGGTGCTTTCCACCACACCTTGAATCTAGCCTCAGCTGCTTGGGTTCTCTATTCCCCAACTGAAGATTTGGTCAGTTCAGGAGCGGTTTTTTTAGGTCCCGCTACTAATAACATCACCGAGTACGAAGAAGTCATTGGTCTTCTGACTGAAGCTGCCTCCCAGAATGTTCATGATCTAGTAGTCTTGATGGACTCACAGCTTGTGGTTTGTCATTTAAACCATGTTTATACCATTAGGAACCCGGTGGTCCTCCACCTCTTCCAGAGGGTACGTTTGTTAGAAATATCATTTGGAACCATTACCTATAGGCATGTCCCTAGGGAACATAATGTAGTTGCTGACTCATTGGCTAATTACATCCTAGATTAGCATATTGCCCATTCATGACATCAAATCAAACATGGTACATTGTAAATAAACATTTAAAGACATATAGAACTCATAGAAAATGCATTTATCCATTTCAAACGTATAAACACCATGAAAAAGTCTGTATATATATATATATATATATATACGAAATTTTTTTACAAAAATAGGTCCCGAGACCTCATCTAAAGCATGTAGGATTTCAGGCAAAATCATCATACAAAATCCTGAAGCTATCAGCTTTCAGTATACATGTCTCATCCACTAATGGTGCTCGTGATAGCACATCACTGCTCGAGCCACCATGCATAGTATCCTGCTGAATCGGCCTGGTACTCCTGCCATAGATCTCTGATATCTAGTCATGAGGTAATCTATATCAGCATCTGGGATGTCCAGAGTCAACTTCTCTAGGTTCTCCTCCAGCTCCCCGGTGATATCATCACCCTGTGGCACAAAGCGAGCTCCGGCTCGCCTATCCAATGGAGATTCTCCTCCAGGCCTCGCTACTCTAGCATCTGCATGAGAACAAACAGGTCTCGTCACTTATCATAAAAAATATAAAACATAAAAACATTGTCCATTTTTAGGGTTTCTTGCTTCTAACCAATGTCACCCCACTGCCCTCTAGGTGGGAGTGGTAGGTCGGGATCTCCTGTAAAGTCTGTGCCTACATAGGCATAGTCCTCGACCATGAGCATCTGATCCTGCAACCATCTGATGAATAGATCACCGAACTTCACTCTGCCCCTACCCACTCGTGTACGAGCCATGACCTAGACCCACCTCAGCATACGAGGGTCCCGTGCTCTCAGGCTCTGGAAAGTCACCTGGGACCTCATCTATGGGACTCACTCAAAGAAGAAGCAGGCTAAGATGGAACCAAAGCTGAACTGCTTTAGCTCTCCCTGTTGACATTTAGTCAGCTGATGCTAGAAGATTGGAAGCATTGCTTCCGCCCAATTGAACACCATAGGTGCCATGGCCTCTAGGGCGTACAGCATGTGTGCCCTGGAAGCCTGGTGCACACCCTGAATACCTGCCACCCTCTGCATGGTGAACATAATGATCCATAGAGCCCTGTCTGTCACTGCCCTGATGGGGATTTTCTTCCCCAATGTACCTATACCTGGTACACAGTGTCGATCTATGAGCTCTCTGGTAGTGATGTCCCCACCACAGGAACCTGTCAGTGAGATGGGAGCACCCCGTCTCGACAGGCCAGTCAAGAAGTAGATATCCTCTACCTCCACTATAAGTATGTGTGTCCCCACCTCGAAATACTGCTATTCTGGATTCCACATTCTCAGTAAGTGTTCCAGTAATCTCTCGTGGGACACCATGCTTGGTGTCTGGAAGAACTTTAAGAGTCCACAGTCCAGAAGTGCGGCAATGCATCTCGTATTTATTTCAGAAACAACATCCTCATCATCATGTGTTCTAGTGCGGCAATGCATCCCACATTTCTTTCAGTAGCAGCATCCTCATCATCATGTGTTCTTTCCTTCCATATCACCATATTTTGGGACACGAAGACCTGCCAAAAACAACAATGGTATGCATTAGTATCATCCTTAAGTCATTGCAAATAAAAAAGAATGAGTATTTTTTCCCATATCATTTGTTTAACTTCTCCATATTCAGCACCTCTTGTGCCTCGTTGGAAACAGGCAGTGACACCGCTTGTCCGCCGTGTTCTTGCCACGGTTCTCATGTGGTACTGCCTATCCCGTAAGGGGTAGCCACGGTGCACGCAATTTAGGTTTTAGGGCTCACCAGATAGGCCCAAAACCCCCTCAAATATCAAAATATAAGCTATGAAATGAAAGGTGAAGGTCTTAGCTGTTACCTGCAACTGACGAGGCTGAAAACGGACGGTGGAAACTCCCGGTATCAACTGTGGAAGATCTAGCTAGAAAATGCTCCAAGTGCTCTCTGCTAGAGGTAAATAGTGAAATGTTTTGATTTTTTACTATTTACTTGCCTTATATAGACATTTTTTGGGTCCTACCTATTATAGTTTTGATATTAAATCATGTTTTAGTCAAAATCTATTTTTCGTAATCTCTTAATGTTGGTTTTAAATGCATTTAACACTTGTTTATGAGTTGTCTACAGGTTAAGAGAGCTTTAGTGAGAAGCTTTGGAAAGTTTGTTTATGGCTTTTTTGTACTTTCACAAAACGGAAAAGGTCATTGAGCATTTATTACGAAACTTTGTCACGATCGTTAAAATCTAGTATCAAATTTCTGAGTCCAGTTCAAGTTTCTTTCCAGGCTCGTAAAATACAACATTGTGTAAAGAAGCGTCATGGAGTCCTCTTTTCACCTCTTTTTCAAGCTCCTTAAACATGAAAAAGTCATCAAGTCCATTTCTGATTCTTTCCAAGCTCGTAAAACATTACGTTGCGTAAAGAAACCTCATGGAGTTCTCTTTAAACCCTTTCCAGGCTCCCTAAATCCGAAAAGATCATCGAGCGATCTTGTCTTCTTCATGCTCGTTAAAGTATTTGAAGAGTCGTCCGTCCGACGGTAGGTTATCTCTTTCTCAATTCGGATAGGACTATTTATGAGAAAGGAACACTCTGGCCAATCATGACTGGAAGAGTTCTCTAAGGTATGATTTTACACTTTTTTGGGCCTTAGAGACTAAATAATACGAAAAGGGACCCCTCTAGAGTCTTCTTCTGTATTCATTCAGACTCTCTAAACATGAACGATATCAATTTTTCTTTCAGTGGACTCGTTAAATTAAACATTGAGAGACCCGTTTGGGAACGAACCCCTCCTCTCTCAGGTTCATAAAACATATGAGTGTGGACTTGTCTTCAAACAAGCTATATCGAGTGTTTGTTACCCTCTTTGAACTCATAAAACCAAAAAGAGGCACTCATCAATCATGATGGGGGAAATGGGAAGGGAATCATTTTGCAAATAATGGCAGTTGTTTGTCGTTACCTTTGAACATGGCACTTGTCTACACAATCATGTCAGTCAATTGGGTATTCAGCTGATCTCTATGACGATCCATGTCTCATGTCAATCCTTTGAGTCTTTCAAAAAAATGCATTGTCCATTGTCGCATTGTGTGTCTGTCCTATATAGTCATGCTTCCAATTCTTTTTGTCGTGCCGCCCAATGTTCAAAGGGGATCTGAAGAAGTCTTACTTCTGCAATCTACACATTCTTTGTGTCAGTATCTTTGAGTCAGTCATATGGTAACTACATTCACATCATTCCATAACTATGTTCTGAGTTTCGTGTCGTCGATGTGGGACTCATCATGACCGTCCTTCGACAAGACTATTCATGTCGACATCAGCTCATCATCTGGGAAAGAGTCTTAGAAACAATATTCAGTACCTTGAGATCTATATGACTTAATAACAGATTATCTCACTCTCAACATAGGTTCACATCATTGACCTTTGATCGATAGAATCGACTAGGTGTTCGACATCAGGACATCTATTCACACTCAATAGATTGTACTAGGGTACCTTGGGAATCATTGACATTAATGGTGATCTCCCTCACACTTGTTAACGGTTCACATCATTGGCCGGTAATCAAGTGGTTTCTACAATGTTCAACTTCAAATCATTGTAATCACATGGATAGAATCATACTTTGTGGAAGATAAGACAAAGACCCTGGGCATTTGTTTAAAAGCGCTCATTGCTTTTTCCCCAGGTTGCGATGGAATTTTGTATATCTAGCATGGATCCACATTTGCATGGTCGTGGCTATGCTCAAATTTGCGTCTGTATGACATAGATATATGTTGTATGTCTGGTAGATATGTCCAATTTTTAGTCCTCTATCACATGGATCTACGCTGTATTCTAGTAGCCATGCTTGTTTATTCTACTCATGGACCTGCCTTGTATTAGTCTGCAGCAATGAGTTTGGTTACTTGTGTCTATAAGTCAACATACTGATGTACTACAGATGCCTACTCGACTACATACTTCAATTGAGCTGACATTTTCATCTCCTGGTGACGACTTGTTCTCAAATCTCTCGTTTATCATACCACTCTAAGACTCATGCTTTGGGGGGCATCCTGTTATACCAAAATCCTGTCACCATCATGTGATAAGACATTTGACATACCTACTTTCCCTGAATCCCAGCTTTTGGAGTGGATACTAAATGATTTTTCATCAATCTTACATGAAAATTCCCAGCACCACTCATGCCCCTTTATCCAGGAGCAGTACCCCTGTTCGCATCGCCTTTCATCGGTTGTCCACAAGCAGTGCCACTACTTATTTTCCTTGGTCCATAAGCAGTTATTACCAGAACTGCTCTGTCATAGAAGGAGAAGTGCGGTACCCTAGGTAAAAATGGAAAAAGAGAAGTTTCTCGAGGCTTCTAGATGATTACCCTCATGTACTGCCTTATCCCTACTATTGTGGGTTGGTTGAGCTCGAGATCCCTCATCCTAGGATCTTAGAGGCCACCTCACCCACTAATTTCTCAACCATATCTATCCATTAAATCCCTATAAATATGAGCCCATAGCCATGGTTGAGGAGAGAACATTGAAGGTATTGTTATGCTGTTGGATTGATCCTTGGCCCAAGATCATTTGGAGAGAGCATAGAGAGCTAGAGTCGGAGCTTTTGGGGATGAGAAGCTGGTTTCATGGAGATGCATGTCAACACTAAGGCTTGGTTGTAAACTTCTTCATATTTTCTAATGCAAGTTGATTTTTGTCCCACATATGATGTTGTTGTTGTGATTTCGCATATATATGTTGCTAGATTTCTTAGTCACTAGCATAGATTAGTAGATTGTATTCTAGTTGCTTTTATCTATTTTGTGTTGATCTTTTTTGTAGGTACACAGGTGAACTATCAAAGCCTTGTATTCCAAATATCTACAGCGTCTAGGGAAGGTCTTCAACCTCTGTCCTCTATTCGTTCTGGATCTGAACCATTCAGACCAGTGGAACACCTTGCTGTCTGCAGGAGGTGAAATATTCCAGCTAACAGGACCAGGTAGGGTTGCAACAACCATGTCATAAGCTTGCGCCTTGAACTCCATCGCTTCCGAGTATGAGGTCCTGGGGAACTTGGAGCACGTGGCTTTAAAGTAAAACCATAACCCGAAATCATTGGCCAAATTGTCAAAAATGACCTTCTTAACAACGCTTGTTGCATATCCCCGAATTTGCTATGATCCAATCAGCAGTTTACTAGGCACTCCTTATAATCCTTCTGAGAGAGTAAAGGACCCATATCTTCCCATAAAAAGGGGAGCCCCCTATTCGTCAATGGTCTGGACAGCTTGACGACCTCTCAGATTTTGTGCTTAGTGACCTCTATTTTGGCCGGCATTGTCTCCATCATCTTGTGTTTAGCTATCGCCTTTCTGGCTTCAGAGACAACAATGACCCTATTTTGAAGACCATAACTGCTAGAGGCCTCATTTGAAAAGGAACTCAAGAAGGTTATGGCACTTTCTGCAGTCTCCAAAGGTTTCTTGTTCACTTCAGCCCCTACTATCTGGACTTGTTTCCTGGATTCCCTCATAGAAAATTCCAAGTCTTCAATAACATTGAGATAGGGTCAGAACTTGTCGACTTCTATGATGATCTGGTCCCATATCAGATGCTTAACGCCTTGCAAGGAAAGTTTTTCGATCACTTGTTGGCTGAACTTATCATTTTGTTGAGTCAACTCTCGGCACTTCTCTTCGGCCTTTTCTCTACCTTGTTTCTCTTTGACTCTTTCCTTTTCCAATTCCTTGACCCACTGCTTCAGTTTCATGAGCTCGGTATCTTTTAGGCCTATCTGGGACATTGCTTTGGAGAGAGAGCTGGTGTCTACTTCTTCAGTTGCACCTGTGGACTGAATTGCCTTCTTTGTGTTCCTGCTCTAAAGCTCACTTTCCTTTGTTGCTAGTCTAGCTTTTAACTCCTCTTCACTATTCCTCAAGAGTTGAATATCTGCTTCCCATTTCCTCCCCTTTTCTTCAAGATTCAATATCTTAGCCTTGCAATTAGTAAGCTTGGAATTCAATGCCTCTTTCTCTTTTTCAAAGTCAGCCAATTCATCTGCTTGAGCGAGCTGGGAGCCAGGGATTCTTGACCTCTTTTTCAAAGTCTGTATCTCTTTATCTCTGTCATCGAGCATTTTCTAGACCAAACTCCCTTTCTACATAGATCCCTTCATTTGTATAGCTTCCTTCTGTAAGTTATTGATTTGAGCTTTAAGTGCTTTAATCTCTACTCTCGACTTTCTTAAAATATTAGAAGTTTTTGCTTTACTCTCCTTTGACTTAGACAATTGTATGGTAGCTTTAAGCAGTCTGGTATTCAGTATGTCTCCAGTATCTTTGTTCAGGTGTATGATGTTGGAAGTGGGAACCTTTGGGAGGCTTACATTGACCTATGACACCTTGTTCCCCACTGCCAAGGCCAAGCTGAGGGTATCAGTGGCATGATCCCTTATATTTTTTAATGCCACATTGGGTTGATGCAACCGTGAGGCTTCGCGGTATAGTTCTACCATCTCCTCAAAGGTTTTGTTAGCCCTTTATTGGTAAGAACTTAGCCATTCCTCTTTGGACGTATGCTCGCTTGGAGTCTTCCCGTCGAATACATACTCTTGTATCTACAATTTGGCCGCCTCGGGATCCACCTGTTGCTGTACCTTTACTAAATTCTTCTTCTTTGCCTGTCCCTTTTTATCATGTACCAATTGTTGTCTGGGTTCCACTTTCTATTTCTTAGGCGTGCTAGTAGTGTCCACCTCTTTAGTGTCCATGGGCTCTGGACTCCCTCTTTTTATTGAACTTTCCAAATAGCTGACCAATGATGAGTATCCCCCTGCAATCGCAACTATAGTAGCCAATTCTTTTTGGGGAGAAACTACTCCCGGTAGCTATGATCTAGTGTCCTGCTCAACGCTGGTATCCATAGGAGCAGGATTAGGGAAATTGTCCCAATTCTCCTTTTCTCTAAGTCCAGGCACCCCCGTGTGCTCAAAGGGCCGGCGGTTGAGAGTTGTTCTTCTCTTGGAGATAACCTCGTGAGGATCATAATTTATTGCTTGGTCTTGGGGAAATTCCATGCCTCTGATCGAGTTGGATACCAGGGGCAATGCAACCCTGTTTCTTACTATGTATGGTCCTAATTTCCAAGGAAAAATCAAATTCGAACACTTCTTGAAGTTCAAGAAGTGTTCCTCTTCGACCATAAGTTTTTGCTGAATTAATTCCAAGAAGAAAATCCTGGGGGTTAAGAAAGCTGGCAAGATGTATGGCAGATGTATGAAGCCATACAGTCTTATGGTTGTCCCAAAATATTAGAGGAACCAGTCCCCTATCTTCTTGCTTTTCGACAATTGTAGCATTTGCCTCATTTCAGGCAACACCCTAGGCAGCCTCTCCTAAAATAAGACTTCATATATTTCAACCATCAATTGGTTCATGAATTTACAGTAATCAGTGGCCATTTCAGTGATGATTTCCAATTCTAGTACCTACAAGTCTTCCTCATTATAGGCTATGAACATCCTCAGCAAAAAGGACTAGAACCTGAACGTTCTGGCATTGTGGAAGTTCGCTAACTGAGAATGGATGTTCTCAACTAAGAACTCATTAGACTTAAGGCGACAAGACTGACCTGACTGTACGGGCAGTTCGGGTTCGGCTAAGCAAGTATCTAAGATGAATAAAAGACTCAACAATGACTTTGGGATGTATGCGTCGGTATCTAGACCTAGGAACTGACTGGCTAGGGATATACACCATTGAGTTTCTTTGTTGAACTGGCTGAGGTCAATAGGGTAAGATAGGTCAATGGGTTCACCATCAGGCTTAGAATAGGTCTTTCGGAAGGCTTCTTTACTTTCATCAGTAGACTCTCTAAAACAACGTATAATGTCTTTTTCTCGATAGTCTTGGGATATATGGACGAATGCATCATGGATATCCAGGGTTTTGTGGATGAAAAAGGCTTGTACTGAGCAGAGGATTTTAGACTTAGACTTATTCATAATAACTCCTTCGGTGACATAGAAATTTTCTGTGCACCACTCGATCAATTCAGGGCAGTGGGGGGTTTGGTTGACAAAGAAAAAATGAAATAAAGACTTAAAAACACCGCAGGTATCTATACCCCAGTTCTTACGATCTTCCAGTTTTCCCTTGGCGGTTTCGATAGCTTCCCCCATCAGGAGTGAATCAAAAACCTCAGAGTTTTTATCTAATAGGTGTTCTTCTATTCTCCGACCTATTGCCTCAGGTTCTATATCGTCTCTCACCCCCACCACCTCCATTGAGTCAATTTTCAAATAATACCGAGCGAGTATTAAGGGCCTACCTTGTTCTGTAGCATGGTCCCCTGGCTGGTGCTCTAGATCGGCTTGGATATTTGATAGCTTCAAGGTTTCAGAAAAAAAAAATCTTTGCAACTTCGTGTGGGCCTCTTTATAGTTTTTTACACAATATAACCTTCACACATCTCCCGGGCAGCTCGCACCATATATTTACCCTTCGCGATCTCAGACCGTAGATCTGTGGGGTTTCCATTGCCACACGTGTTCATACTTTGTGCGTATGCAGCTTGGCCATTGATCAAGATCAACTTCCTTCACGACCATCGATCTGAGTGCACCCCACCTCTCTTCACGTAGTGAGGTTTTGTTTCCTCCCGTTATACTCCAGATTATGAAATGAATTATAGCCGCTGATCTACCTTTGCCCACACAAGCACCATTGATCAAAACAACCCGTATCGCTTTTTGCAATCCATATTTACATCTTCTTCCTTGTAGGTTTGGGATGCGAAATGGCTCTCAGCTGCAGATATTCTTAGGCACCAATCTTAATTGTTGGATGCATCCGAGCTTTAAACTATTTCGCAAGGCTGAAAAGCAGCTTTAGGTCGGGCAGGTTCGTCGTGCGAAATGATTTGACGTCATTGATCTATCTTCTGGTCATCTTCAGTCATCAATCGAGACTCCTCTTTAACGCGTCCAACATTTCCTCTTAGCTCTGCTTCCTCGATCCACAGACTATCTCGCCGTTGAGAGTTACCCTGCATATGCCATCAGCTCCTTTCGCTGCCCTCCCAACATTTCTCGACAGGACGAAGAACGCGAGTAACACTCATACCCAAATTTAATTGAGTGTTAACAAATAATAAAAAGGAACACTTTATATTATTTAATGTCACTCCAGTCTATATTAAGAACTACTATTATTTCTATTGGAATTATCCTAACAGACTACAAGTCTTCTTTTCTCCTGCAATTGCCAAGTTTTATGGCAAGTCATGGAAATTTCCAATGCATACACTTGACATATGCAATTTCAAATTCTTCTTCAATTTATTATTCTTGGTCTCTCCACAATCAATGGATGTGGTGATCACTATTTGTTGGTTCAGTTATCATTTTTAGCAATGGTAAATAATTTGTTCTTCATAGGAAAAATCATATCTAAAGTGAGGCGTTCAATTGCCTCATATATTCCTTTGCTTTACAAAAGACAAACACAAAATTTCAGTTTTAGTTAATAGATGTGTTGTTGAATTCATTGCTATACGAATAGAGCTACAATCAAAGATAAACACTCTTTAGAACATGTTCAAGTTATCTTGCACATTTTCCATTTATAGAAATTTAATTGTTTCCATCATTCAAAATATTCAAATGCTTCTCCAATTTATTATGCTTGGTTTCTCCATAATCAATGGATGTGGTGATCACTATTTGTTGGTTTAGTTGTGTTAAGAAGACATGAAAAGAAACAAAGAGAATAGAGAAAGATGAACTTGAATTCAACTTGCTCTATTCTTTTCTTTGTTTCTTTCCATGTTTTCTTGATACACATCAATGTGCACAACCCTCAAAGAAGTTGTGATATGGATTTATGCAGGAACGCAACAGAATACACAAATAACCATAAAAACAAAGATTCAATGGAAATAACACTTCATTTTATTAATATCAAAGAACTGAAACTTGTTTATAGACAGGATGGAAATAAACTAGCTAGAGTGTTGGTAGCTTATCTCCGAGAAGCGATGTGGAGGGTACATGCTTTGAACTCTACGTTACAATGAGGCTTGAAGTCCTATATATTATTGAGAAACAATGGAAAAACCTACACATCCAAAAACCTAACCCTAGGAGGTCAAACGCCAAAATATGCGCCCCTTTGGGTAAATTGGCACATCAATTTCATGGGGTCATAACTTTGGCATACTATCTCCATTTGAAACACATGATACACTGTTAGAAATATCTATCCAAGGTCTACATTGATTAAAGAGAAATATGAAGTGTGAAACAGACTCATATTTTCTTGACCATTCGATACCAAAAAAACATCTTTTAGGGCCTGAAAACGGCTGTAGAAGTTTAGGACCCGAAAAACTGCCAAAAATAGTAAATGTGCTATAATTAAGGAAAATGAAAAAGTGAAAGAAACAATGGTGGGGTTCCAAGTGGAATAGGTGGGTGGCCACCAATATCCTCCTGGATCAAGTTGCGAGGATTAGAGGATCACATCATCAAATGTGAATCTTCCTTATATGGCGATGAGAAGATTTCATCTATGGTATGGAATACTTGTGGGAAACATACATTGAGAGAGAAATAAAATGGGGTTGTTTCCCTTCATTATTGCTTCACCTCTTGCTAACTTGAGGCCAGACTTGGTTAGCATGTACATACCTCTCCTCGTAGATGTGTTGGAAACTTGTATTTTTGAGAAGGCAAGTAAGTTGTAACAATTCTTCATAAATGGCTACCACAAAAAATGTTCTTCTAACCTCTTTTTTTAATGTCCTCAGAAATCGAAAAAAAAAATTATTAGGCTAGTAAAAACTACCTATACGGAACATTATTGACTTGCGGAAATATATTGTACACTACATGTACGACTGTTTACTCGTAAGCTATTCTTATGTTTTGCCAGTTTACTTTCAGACATTATTATTAATGTATTTTCCTTACGATGTCGTATTGTTATTTACTGCTTAGTTCTTATGGTTATACATTTGTCACGTATGTGTCGTTACTTGATTGAAATGCTTCGTCCTTTCTGCATATTCTTACTTGTTATTTAAAAAGTCCTAACTCAACTTTGTTTGTGGAAACAATGTGGGCGGAGTGGCGGGACTCGTTCTCCCATGATGGTCTGAGAGGTAAATGTGTTTACTTGTTTGCGGGATTACTTAGTTCTTCGAACTGAGGCACCTATTTTATTTCATATGCAGATCATACTTTGCGACAAAGTCTTATTTAAAGAGCACTGAATATCTCGATCCTACTAGACCTACTGCTTGTTGTTATGGTTCCTTACCGACTCAGATTTATAACATGGTAACTACTATTTTCGTCAATTTAGCTATCACAGCTAAATTTCCTATGTACTACTTACACTTCATTATGGTTTATATTTCGTCATTTACATCTTAGTATATTTACGTTCTACATTTATTTTACTAAAACTATTAACATATCCTATGTTTTTCTCAATTGTAGGTTACAATCTTGGCTTAAAAACCAAACCTTTGATATTTATAAATTTTAATTACTAACATGGCATATTTCATATTTCATGTTTACTAAGCATTAAGCTTAGGGAAGCCCATTGTATTAAGGCTTCAAGCCTATGGTTTATATGTTATCTATATACTTTACGCCTTGTGGATTTAACTTTGGACTAGCGCATACTATGCATGGACTATGCACTAAACATAATCTTGCAATGTATTAAACCTTGTAATATTTTATGGGGTGGCAAACATACCATATGGTTGAACCATATATGTTGGGGTTTAAGCCTTGCATGGAAATGAAGACAAAATTTTTGCAACGAAAGTTAACTATGGCAAAGTGGGTTTTGGGTTTTGATATTGGATACCAGTTGGTGCCATTAATGCACCTTGGTTTTCATGGAATCCCAAGCTTAGGTCTTGGCTCACAATGGACTTGTCATTTCTATTTGTAATTTGGGGTTTGGTCTTGGCTCTACGTAGGGGAAATGGAGGCAGCCTCCAGAATTCGAAGGTATGCTTCATCTTAGGTTTCATGCCTACGATTTTGCTTTTGTTTTGTGGCTTTATCATTGCCAGAATTCTCACTTCTGGTTTTGCTTAGTGTTTGCAGGTGCTGAGGTATGGTGAAGAGTAACGTGGCTCAAGCTCTGTCATTGATTTGAATGTGGTGCCAAGTGCAAGGTAAGCCTTACCAAACAAGCCTACACTTGTTGTCTCTCAGTCTGTCTGCATTTTGTTTCGTCGTTTGGTTTGGGGTTTCTCTATGGGGTTTTGAATTTTCCTTTGGGCTTGTGATGAATAGACTTGGGTTTTGTAAATACTTATATCATTTTAAGCCATGGAGTGAATATTATGCCCTTACAAGCTCTGTGTATAATTTTATGTTGATTGTAAATCGTTATTTTGGGTTTGGGATTTTTAAGCCATGGGATGCACCATTGCTTGTAATGGTGCCATAGCCCATTAGCATGCCTATGTGGACTTGACTACAATAATGGAATTATTGTGTAAATAGATGCTGCCTTTATGAAATGGAAATGGTTATTATAGTTGATGTGTAATTGTTGATTTATTACCACGCTATTGGTTTATTATGGTGATTTATAAAATGGCATACGCCTTCGTTTATGGTCTATGTGTTGAGTATTTATATTTGGCTATAATTGTTGACAATGTTAGGTTGAGGCCTTGTTGTGAGTGGCATGATCCTTTCCCAAAGTGGTTGTGATTGGTTTGCATTGTTGTTTATGATTTCGTTGGTTTAGATTATAAGGTGGGTTGTGAAGGAGCGAGGGTATAACCCACAATGGCCTTCGTCGCTGTAGGGGAAAACGTTGACAATGCTCATTTGTATTATATATATATATATATATATATATATATATATATATATATATATATATATATATATATATTGTGTATTTTATTGTACAAGTCGTGGTTTAGGCCAATGTTATGCATGGCTTGATGAGGGTCTTACGACCTCTTATGTAATGATTCACTGCGTTGAGTTTATTAGCAAGTGTGTTTATTTAATCTGGCCAAGGACGTGACTTACTGCGTAGAGGCAGAGCTTAAGTCTTACGACTTAGCTGTAGCATAATGGTTTGTTAATGTAATATTGTTGTGGTTATTAATGTAGCCCGCATATGTTGTAGGTATAGCGTGGCCTTAGTAAACAATATACAAAGGGTTTGAACCCTGTTCATGGTTGATGTAATGAGTTGTATTTTTAATTAGACAATGGTTAGGCTTGTATTCCCACAGGATTCGATTCATGTTCACCATTGTAAATATTTGGGACTCTGTGGAGAAATCGATATGGTTTATTAAAACGGAAAAGATTCTTGGGTATGCATTTATCAGGTGTTTAATTCGTTATAAGGAAGACTTGCAAAGTTATGAAATTTTGGTTACTGTTTATGTATATATGTTATGGTTGTTTTAAATGTTTACTTGGTTAGTTTATAAACAATGGTTATGAGTTGTATTAGATGGGACCTTTGAAATACTTATGCATGTAATTATGACGTTATTTATTTTAATTACTAGGACTGTGGATTTAGATGTGAACAGAGAGGTGAATATTGGACCAAAAGAATGGTCATGATACTTCTTGTTCATTTACTGATGATGATGTTATTTAATGGAATGATTTAGTAGTTAGCAGATAATTTATGGTGTAGACCTTGAAAGGTCTTGAATGGTTTATTAGAGAATAATTATGGATAGTATTTTGATTTGTTTGTATTTGATGTGTATATATATTTATATATATCCATAGTAGGTCAATTTGTAGATAATACCTTAGGATTATCTAGATATAGGTTTATACATATATGTATTCACAATTTACTTCTAATATTAATCTATTTTAAATCTACAGCATGTCTCTACTGACAAATGTAATATGCCAATAGAGTATATAAAGATTAAACAGCAGGTCTGAAATAACCTAGTTTGTACATAACCCAATTTTATCAATCATACTAGTACAAATTTAAACTAGGGTGTATAACCCTTGATGAACATTAGTAAAAAATTTGAACTTGCAAAATAAACCAAAAGTAAACCCTCGATAAACTTGGTATAAGAAATCACTTACACCCTAGGGTTAATATTTTAGGATGCAAACCCTCGTAGTTTTAAACAAAGAAACATATACATCTGGGTTAGGAAATGCAAAGTAATAATTTACCTAACATAGCTAGCATTTATTCTAGGAAAGTAGAATAAACTGTCTAGGGATTCATACATGTAAATTGAAGCTCTGTTAATTGTTGAACCTGTACACTCAAATAACCAGCATTAACAATTCAAGACAGATATGACCTCTATTTTTTATGACCAAATCACTTGGGAACTACCACGTTCCACCCAACCATGACCCGAAACCGTTCCTGGTTTAAATCTGGATCCCCCTGAGCTGGACTCCAACATGCAAGTAGCTTAGAGCTCCTAAGGTAGGGTTTCCTATCTAGTATATCAGATCTGGATCAGTTCTCATTTTTCCTTTCAGGAAAATGTTCTCCAAGAATTACTTGAGAGAAAATAGGCAGAAAATGACTCCTCTAATGATAGATCAGAACCCCGAGCCTTTTCTTGGCTTGAGTCTTTATAGACAGATTTTTCAGTAGTTCTTCAATACTTGATGAGAATACAGAAATTAAAAATTTCATTTAATCACTTATAAATAAGTATGATGAGATCAATATTTTTCCTCGAGTCGTTTTCACTCGAAAGTTATTAAATTCTTTTCAGTAACCCCTAGTACTTACCAGAGCTATACTCAACGCTTTAACAGGGAATTACAATTCAGTGCAATTCCAGATCTCTTTGCTTAACACTGATGCTAGGATGTACTTGTATGATACACCTAGGGATACAATGGCCAAGGATCCAATGCTCCAGAGCTTATGCTCAACATCAACATGGAAGGCTCCAGGGCTTATGCCCAACACTTCCAATTATCTTTTCATGTGTTCCGTAACTTCTCACTCAACACAAGGGTAAGTACTCATGTGCTCCATAGCTTCTCACTCAACACAAATCAACAATCACTCAAGTGCTCCAAAGCTTCCCACTCAACAAAAGACATCTCATCAATCATGTGCTTCAGGGTCCACGCCCAACACAAACAAGCATATATATATCATCAATAATTAGCTTATGCCCAATATATAAAACAAATCATCATGTTCATATGCAGTGGGGTCTTCGACCCAATATAAAAATAAAACATTAAGATAACCATCATAATCAATAGGCACATGCCTATAAGTGTTAGGTCCAAAAATTCAGGATATACACTTTTCATCCTCATTCAATCCACTACTATTTTCAAATCACCAAAAATCTATATCTTCATTATACCTTTTGAGAGATCTAGTATCATGGTTAGCTTTGATGCCTTCAGTCCAACACCATTATTTGTGCTTTGCTATAAGTATTCTACAAAATTATATCAATGATGACTTAACAACTATATTGTACTTCTTGTACTACCTTTCGATGGATCTCTCTGTGAAGCACCATCAATGTAGGCTCAACATTTGGTGCTATCAGTCACTTCTTCCATCAACCTTCTAACTTTTGCAATTCCCTCTAGTTGTGAGAATAGTATAAGGATGGCCAAACTTTTGCATACAAAATGCACGCGTTCCATAGGTCTTTCATCAAAGTGTTAGGGTTAACCCTCACTCACGAATGATTCATAGGTAGTTTAGGTCTAGCACATGGTTTAGGTCTAGCACGAATGATTCATAGGTGGTTTAGGTCTAGCACATAGTATCATCACATGGTTTCTTGTAGTCCATGGTATTGTCCCGTGGTATTGCATGTGATGAAGCCCTTATAAGGATTGAGGAGGCTCCATTGTAAAGTGGTGTAGAGGTGAGTGGTGTCTAGCTCACTTGGCTCGACTTGGGCGGTTTAGGTCAAGGGATAATAGATCTATTATGGTGGTTTTCCCCGATTTTGGGTTTTCCACGTAAACATTCTGTGTCTATCTTTAATTGTTGTTTGTCTAATTTTATCCATCTTGCAATTTATTATATGTTAATGCTCGTTAAATCCTAATAAGTGGTATGATATCCATGGTTTGGCATATAGTTGTGCTCATTGTGTTGTACCTAGTTTTTTTAATTAAATGTGGGGTGCATGTTTGGTGGTACTCGACATCCTAGCAGTATTTTTGGGTTCCTGTTAAAATGTAATTTTCTCTTGTGCTAGAAGCACAAGGTATCCCTCTTATGCGCAGAGAAGGGATGTTGCATCAGGTGTGGAATGAACCACTAGGTAGGTACGAGGGTGGTAGGTGTATTCGTAACCTAACTTGATGTGGATAAGAGAGGTCAAGTCTTTGACTGTGAGATGAATGTGAGATGATTTAATATCATTTGTGGGACCAATATTGATGAACCATGTATGTGAAGAGAATTCCTTGAGAACTAGCGGTTGCAACGGCTAAGGACCCATGTAATCCGGTAGATGGATTCTTATTTTTATGGACATCAATGACAGAGTTTGGATATAGTTAGAAAAGGATCATGACAAAATACGAGCAATAAAGAGAGCATGAAAAGCAAGAGGATGAAGCAACAGATGGTGACGGTGTAGTCACCATGAAGACACATGATAACAAAAAAACTTAATGGAGAAATTTGCATCTAAATGGGCATATGACTGTAAGACCGAGTAAGGCATGCATACCCCTGGTAACTCACCGGTAAAGTCGAGAGATAGACCTAGGTGATAGGGGGGTGTATGTGAGATTCATCGGTAAATATTTGAGGGGGGGTTGGTGATTAATCCAATTCAAGTTTAAATGTGGGATTGTTAGGGTTATCCTTGACCCGAGAATGAGTCATAGGTGGTTAAGGTCTAGCACATAGTTTGGGCACGTGGTTTCTTGTAGACCATGGTATTGTCCCATGGTATTGCATGTGCTGAAGACTTTATAAGGCTTGTGGAGGCTCCATTGTAAAGTGGCCTAGAGGTGAGAGGTGGCTACCTCGCTTGGACCGGTTGGCTGGTTTTGGAAAAGTTGATGAAGATCTTCATTGGTGTTGGTTTTTCCCCACATGGGGTTTTCTAGGTAAATGGTTGTGTCTATGTGGTTTCTTGTGATTGTGTTTTATTCTGGCTAGTTATATTTTATTTATGCTTGTAATTCTTATCACAAATATGGCCCCATTTCTTGCTAACCAAGTACACCAAATAATTAATATTTTTAAAGCTTTATACTTTGAAAATAATTCATTACATATCAAAACTTTTGAAAACATCATGCAACTACAAACCATTCCAAATGAAATTATCCCCTGTAACATGTGAATCTAGGAGACACATACTCATGATGTAAGCACAAGTGATAAATAAATGATTTCAAGTCTCTATTATTATTCTTGCAAAAATGACGTCTGCTAGGTCAAGCACAAGTGATAAATAAATGATTTCAAGTCTCTATTATTATCCTTGCAAAAATGACATCTGCTAGGTACTATATGAAACCTCGTGAGCATAATCTCCCAATGAGATACTTTCTTAGATAAGACTAGCCACATAAACAACTTAATGTTTAATGGGTAGTTTATCTTCCATATAAATGGAATCCACCAAAGCACCTCATGATCGTCTTATTCCTGTCTCATTAAATCTCTATATCTAAACTTAGGTCTATAACACCCTTGAGATTTATTCCTAGATCAAACCAAATAATCCTCTTTGTCCACCAAATGTATGTGACTATCTTTAATATTTTCTATACATCTATTCCAAGTATATCTATCAACATCCTTAAAATCCAAGTCCTTTGTAGTTAACCAGACTTGACTCTATGGAATGGAATTGAATCTATCCCCTACTTGGTACCAAAAAAACATTTCCTTTCATCTATCTATGATACATGAGACCATCTATCATATGCTCTAGCAGCCTATAAGTTGTGTTATCAATCCATGGATCGTATCCTATCTGCAAACTTCTTCCATTTTCAATTATCCAACAAACCAAGACCCAACCAAATCAAAGCTATTAAAATAATCTTCTTAATGAATGGAGACGTCTATATCGTAGAATCTTCTTAATGAATGGAGACGTCTATATCGTAGGCTAAAGCATGGAAACATAAGAATATTCTTAGACACTTATATACTGTAGATAAACGCATTGAACGTTAATATGTTTAAGCTCTAACACCAAAAGCGTTTAAAAACACAAGATCTTGCACCAAGTCTCAGCCCCCACATCATTTAGACACTACACACCAATAACGCTACCACCCTTTAACAATATTAAAAAAAATATTTAAATCAATGTACTGGCCTCCCTCATCAACAGGAAGGATAACAAAGGAAAACCCAGTATTTCTCACATCAAGAACCCTCTCACTGAAACCGAAGTCAAATATTGGAACACCAACAAAAATTTCAATCACCCACAAATTCATACCAGCGAAACTTTATGTTATCGAAAATATTCTTATATCATGCAGAAAATAGTAGTGCTCTCTCATTCAAATACTGTATTTTTCTAATCACATTGTCCAGTACTGTCTCTCTCTGATATGTGCATAACGTCAGGTAAGGTCAAGTATTTGGTCCATTTATTGACTTTTCTTTCAAAGGAAAGATATAAGTTCAACTCATCAAGCAAGTTATCATATCTGATTTTATTTTTTTGTTAATCATCTTATTGATCTGATCTAAACGTTAACTCTGAGTATAAAGAAAGTTAACTCTGAGTATAAAGAAAGTTCAACTCATCAAGCAAGTTATCATATCTGATTTTATTTTTTTTTCATTATCTTATTTTCATTACTGTTATTGGCCTATTGTTTATGATTTTATTTTAGTATTACTTTGTGATTTTCTGCATTTGTTAATTTTTTGTTTTTAAACCTCTACTTTAACAACCAGCTACATGAGGCTCTCACAGTTTAGAAATGCGTCTTTTAAATTTCTTTTCAGCACAATAAAATTTTATATAAAAGAAAGTGAGAGAAAATAATTAATATTAAACATTGATAAACAACATATCTACTAGAAAATGATTAATTTAAAACATATTTAGCTTTATTATCACATCTCCAACAATGTTAATGTAAATAACCTTAATTTATAATTAATTAATTATTTAAAATATAGTTTATACTAATTACTTTTTAAATATAATAACATGTACATAAATGTATCATGAACTAGAAACATATACTGTAAATAGCAAATGTTTATTTTAACTATGTATTTGGATTTGATTGACTATGCCAAGTGTCATTGGATTGCAACCAATAATCAAGTTGAGGCCTATGCATTGCTCCAACACATCCTTGTTTCAGCTCTTGTCAATCAATATAACACCGTAGATAAGATTATATAACTATGCAAAAAAATTGCATGACAATATGTGTTGTATTTTCATTTTTTGGTGCAGGTCAGGTCATACCTTTCTCTCCAATTGGTCATACAACTCAAATTTTAGGGGCTGCAGAAACAGTGAAGTGTACCAGAGATATCATTTTTCATTGCAACAACATCCAACTCCAAGCAATTTGCAATGGTCAAATGTCTATTCCCTTTTTATGCACCAAACATAAGCATTGCCAAGAACAAGACAATTGCTTATTGTTACAACTTTGAGAAGCTATAGCTTTTATATTTCCTTTGTCGTACAATGCGTGCATTCTCCTCACTTGTGTCCTAGTACACATGTTTTGCAAACATGATATACCATGTCAGTTTTTTTCCAGAAATTAACATAAGGATTGTGTCCAACCATGGTTCAATAGAAAAATTGGCTTTGTCATTGCAATTATTCTTGCTAGTATCGTTATATACTCTTCTTGTTAATGGTTATATGCATTTGCAAATGTATGGTCATTGCAAGTACTTCACCAATAACATGTTTATGTTATTGTCCAAGCAACAAATGTTTGATCAACTTGTGATTTTTCTTGAAGCTGCATTCAGTAGACCTTCAGATTATACATAGAGCGTTGATATTGAATTGCATTAGCATTTTTCTATCCTTCATACTTTTACCATTGTTTTGTCTCCATAGGTTGCAATATGGCAATAATGGAAACGACAAAGCCGTTTGGAAAAATTGTGTTGACAATGGAAAAAATAATTTCGTCGTAGGTCAAGCAAATTTTGAAGCAATTGATCATGCTCTTGTGACTTCACAATTATTTTTCCTGCAACATTTCTCTTATCTCCCAGGCGACTGCTTATTTGCTTCCTTGGATGTGTTGCTTCATTTTAGATACAGTGCATGTGAAATAAGAGAAGGGATAGTCGATCATTTTAGAAATTGCTTGTCCAATAGAGATCCAAATGCGATTGCATCTATGACAATAGACCTTAGATCTAAAATTTTGAATACTCTACACAATGTGGATGATCCTGAAACATATCTAATAAGAAAGAGCATTTCAACATCTTCAACAAGTATTGACGGTGAGATTGGTTTATGGGGAGAAATTTTCTATATTAAATGGTTCTCTAAGTGGTTGTCTATCTCAGTTTTAGTGTATTCATTTTTTTTTTTAATTGTTTTTTTCTTTGGCAAAGAACAACATGAATACCATTTTTTATTTCATGATAGCAACCCATTATCTGGACACTTTGAGCCATTACTATGCTATCGTTCAAACAAGGCTATGCCAAATCAAAATACATAAAAATGCTCATGTATGCCACCAGATAGAATATCCATATATGGTTTGCAATTGTCATCGCTCAAACAAATGCTTCTAGAACAAGGTCTTTGTTTATGCAATTGCGTTGCTGGTGACTTCCATGATTCATTTTTTGAATTTGTTTGCAATTTTGCACCATGTTCCAATGCCTGGCACAAACCTTCTTCAACTGCTATATTGGAAATGAAACAAGAGAAACAAAATCATTGAACAAATATCTAGCTAATAACATTGTTCGAGGAAATCATGCAATTGAAAATTGGCAGGCGTACGTTATCAAATTCTCAATGCCATTTGCTAAAGGAAAAATACAAGGATATGATTTTTCACTGCAGTGGTTATGTGAAATGCTTGATGGTAAGATATGGATTTGGACTCTTAACACACATACCATTTATATACAGTTTATCCCATTTGAGATATGCTCAAATACCATTTATTTATCACGTTGTTGTATACACCTGGACGTAATCACTACCATCCATTGATTTTGTCACATCATGGAAGTAGCATTTGTAATAACTATCCTTCACATTGTAAAACTATTGATATTCCCAAGTTGGGAATCTCTTCCATGACAAATTTAAAAGAAACAACAATCGATAATTTTGAGGCATGGAATTGTATTGAAACTTCGAGGCATTTAACTAGAGACAACATTTCAAAAAGCCTCAAAAGAAAAAGAAATTTGATTCCAATAAAGAAGCAAGCAAATCCATAAGACAAGAAACGAATACTCGCCCACTAAAAGGGCATTTGATTTAGTTTCTTATTCTAAGCATTGCATTGTCATAAGCAAAATGCCAGCAAGCCTTTTTCATCTGAAACAAGCCATTAGAAAACAATATTCAATTTCATGTAAAAGACAAAAAGATGATATTCTCATAAGTAAAGACCAAAAGAATTCATCATTGGAAGCAAATCATAAGAAAAAAAAACTCAACCCTGCATCAATAGCATATGGATCATGTAAGAGCTACTCATAAAACTGAGAAATGTCTAAAATCAATTCAAGACACTCTAGTTCATGGATGTGCACTTTGCGAACATATAGTTTTTCAAAAAGATATGTGTCATATTGACATTGCTAATTTGACAAGTCTGTCCTGGTTAAAAGATCATATATATGATACAACAAAAGCTATCAGAAAATATGTAGATACTGTAAAAATTCAATTTAGAATGGAAAGATACATTTGTTTGCAAGCCCCTTGCAAATTCAAAGAAATAAAAAAACTTGATCATGTTTTATCTTTGATATTTTTAAAAGAAAGGTTCATTGCACCAAAAATGACATTTGCACAAATAAGAAAAATTGGTTACAAAAAATGTCAAGTTGGTCTTACAAGAACAATCATAAACGTGCCAACGATATGAACATAGTACAATCAACATTGCTAAGAAGCATATTTGATACAATGACATTTGTTGTAATTATAAAAAGGAAAATGGAATACAAGAATGGATACATGTTTGGAAACATTCGAACCAAAACATGTTATGACTACACGAGAAGACTTTTTCCAAACATCATTATACAAATATGAAGGAATTGTCATCAAGAATGAGTGGGAAGAACTTTTTGAACTGTACCAACCAAGACAACAAAATGAATTCGAAAATTCAGAGCCTACTAATTCATATGACAACGAAGAGGAGATAGAAACAGTGTCTGAAACCTTGGTGCATGTATATGGAGAAGCACAACTTAGTGATGATATTCAAAACCAAATCATACAATTCACGCCTTCTTAAGGATTCAACCCATTGGGAATTTTGGAAGACAAATTCTCTAAAGAGTTGAACTTTCCCAGTTTGTTTTATGGTTGTAGTCGACCATTTGATGTAATAAATTTATTTTCTTCTCAACAAATAGATGAATGGGAAATACTAACTGCATGTGTTTAAAGACTTCTCAAAGAACATTACAAACATTTTTTTCAAGAAAGTACGAAAGTTAATCAAACAAGTTTCAAATTCTGCATGGATTTCTATTCACAAAGGAGAATTAAAAGGAAACAAATTAACTGCCAAAGATGTCAAATATCAAAAGAATATTGAAATCGTATTGAAAATGACAATTGCATATCTACATAGTATTTTGAGAACATAAGGAGAAATGTGTTTGCAATGATAAGACAATTTGGACGGCCTACTTTTTTTTGTTACTTTCATCAGTGCATAACATCTCTTGACACCATTGATAAATGCATTGCAAAATAGAAGAAGTGATATTGAGGATAGTCATGACAATGCACGATCTGATCAGGACATCGATTTGGCGATATGAAATCATCCTATCATTTGTAGTCGATATATATATATATATATATATATATATATATATATATATATATAATCTCGACAATGCACACATTAATTGCAAGGAACAATGATATTCAGGGAGCTACAGGATTTTTGTTTCACTACTGAAAGGCAAGGAAATGAGCATAATCATGCATTGCTTTGGATATGAGATGCACCTATCCATGGAAAAAGCTCTAACAATGAGATAACAATACTTGTTGGCAAATACATATCTTGTGACTTAATCCTACAATCTGAATAGCTTATCAAAATCTAGGCACATCATCACACAAGAACTTGTAAAAAAAACGCAAATATTCTTATAAATTCAATTTTCCATTTACTGATGAAATTATTATTTTGCACCCACTTGATGAAAACACAAAAATAAATTAAGAAAAGAAAAAAGAGCTTTGCAAAATGCTACAAAACAATCTAAAGACATTTCCGTTGACAATTCTTTGCATGAGCTACAATTATCCAAAGAAGAGTACATTATTCTATCGCATGCATGTTTGTTGTGACCTGTTTTATTGCTAAAAAGAAATCCATGTGACATTTGGATAAATGCATTTTTCAATACAAGTGTCCAAGTTGTGGCATGCCAACACATATACACAATTTATTTTAAATGCCTATGTTGTAGCAACATATTGTATCTCCTACATGACGAACATGGATCGGACAATGACAAATGCCTTAAAAAAATAGAACAAATTCGTGTTCCAACAATGATATCAAAATCAATACAATACGAAGGCTTGGAAATGCATTGCTCAATATGCAACAAGTGTTAGCATGAAAATCTATCCACATTGTTCTTTATTTGCCTTTATACTCTTCCTTTAGGAAAGTAGTGTTCGTTAACACTGCACCCTTTGAGAAAATATCAAAATGCCTCTAATTTCTCAACATGAACCAGATGAACCAGATGATTCTGAAGACATTGCATGCCCTACAATCATTGATAAGTATATTGCTCGACCCTTTGAGCTAGAACAAATCTGTGTAACAAAATTTGCATCATGCTATTCTCATTCACAGTAAAAAGATAAGAAAAGAATACATGCATGTGTTATACAGTACAATGCTTGAAATTTATTATGGAGAAAAGATGACGTTGTTTGTTCGTGTATAGAGAGAATGAGAATTTTCTAAAAGCAAGTTGCAAAACATGGGCATAGACATATTCTTGCAACAAACTATTGGTGGACATTCTTGAAAATAAATTTTTGCTAACAATGCAAACATGGGGTAACATTGATATTGCAAATCAGGACATTGCATGTACAAATGAACTTGTCATTAATTTTACAAATAAAATTGATCATGATTCACATATGTCTTTAATAGAAATATATTACATAAAGAATGACGTGCATCACAAATTTCTCTTGTAAAATGTTCCAACAAATACCAAACACAACATTGAAATGATTCCACATCCCTATCTATTAGAAACAAAACATATTATGAATGGAGGAACAAACTGAATCAGGAACAATAATGTATAACAAAATAAATCATGTAGAAAAAAACAATCCACAACATCATTTTACTTATTTCTTACCAAAGATGCAGAAACATGCAAAACATTTACAACAAAAACAATATACTATGGCTTTCTACATGACTATAACAAACACCTTGAAAGAAATCCACTAAAATAAAAAGGCATTATAGCTACAACAACTCGAAAGGAAACTTACAATGTAGGCGGCATTACAATCCACTCATCCTTTTACCTTCCGCTTTTATCATCTAAAATGCTTTCGCTTAATTCAAATACATTAGATACACTAACTAAAGAACATGAACCCTTAAATATTTTGCTAATAGATCAAGTCTCTTTCGTTGGTCCTCGATTGTTGCACAACATTGACAAACAACTGCAAGTTATAATGCATACACCAACATTTCCCTTTACAGAAATATTCATATAATATTTTGTGGCGACCTCTTCCAAGCACGTTTGAGATTCTTGGATATTCGAGCAACTGAAATTGCATTCGGAGATGGTTCCAACACCTTTTTGGGAGACAAACGTTAAATAATTTGAACTAAAAAATTATGTGGCAAAATTACCAGGTATTCATATCAATCTTAAACAGAATCAGAACATGCGATCAAACAAATGAACATCTAGCTTTACTTCAACACATACTGATAGAGGCTTGCACCGAACGATGCGAAATTTCCTTACCCTTTTCATCGCAATAAAGATGTTCAACCATAATGAGAAAATGTTATCTCTCTTAAAATTTAAAACTGTTTATATTAAAATCAATTGGCAATGGAATACAACCATCAGAAATAGAGAGTTATGTAGAAAAAACCTCACATATAGCTTCTACAATAGTGCTCAAACAATAACAATAAATGCTACTTGAAATTATTGGAGACAATTATGTTATTGACGATGGATTGGTGAATGTAGTAGATGGCATTGTCAAGATGCATACACCAAATAAAAATGATAGTGTATGCATTCAATTCACAGATCCAAACATTGGTTTGATTCAACGAACAAATATGCAACAATTTTAAATGCCTGACATAAATAACTCTTGGAAACCTATTAATCGTATTTCCAAACACATTAGATCTAGGACATCTAGGAACGGTTTCCATTTGATAAGACAACAATTTCCCATTCATATTGCATGTTTATGTACTATTCATAGATCGTAAGGACTAACCATGGATAAATTGGAATTTTTTCCATCTCACATTAGACACACATGGTTTGTTTACAGTACAGCACCATCTCGTGTCAAAGACATTAAATCCTTGTATCTAATTAATAAAGTGGAACACTTAAATTTTCCTTCCTCCCAAAAAAGTTCTCAATGAAATGCAAAAACTTAGAAAACATTCATCTTGTCAAATTGAATATGGTCTCTTTACAAAACAAGAAAACAATTATGTACTAATTTCTTCAATGACCACACAGCTTGACATTACACATTGAAGAAATTGCTAGTGACTATGATATGATGAAGAATGATATCATTTGTTTACAAGAAACAAACACAAATTCAGTGCCACATAGAACTTTGATTTTAGAAAACTATAATTCTTTATCGATATTGAATTTACATGTGTTAGATTATATTTGTCCCACATTGGTTATGTACATATATTGTCTGTATTATTAGCCTATATATATAGGCCTCTTCTATACGTTAGCATAGTGATTCAATATACAACCTGTCTTCTTAACATGGTAATAGAGTCATCGAGCCTAAGTCAGTGCCTGATTGGCCTATTATTGTGAATGCCCATTGTGGCTGGCTGTGATTCCCTGGAGATCAGTGGATGCTGAGAAGCCCATTGTGGCAAGCTGTGAGGAGATCACTACCCTCTGTGTGAGATCACTGTGTGTGGAAGAGATTGTGCCCACGGTCTGTTGTGTTGGACCTCGTTGAAGGAGAATCGCTAGTGCGGAGAGCGTGTGACTATGTTGTTACCATCAATGCTAGAGTAGAGGCCGTGAGTGCTGGGGTGAAGTGCCTGGTTTAAAAGGTTGCCCATGTTAAGTTGCCCGGAGGAGCCACACACACCCATAGAGGGCATGTCATCACCGTTTGTCTGACAGTCTACGTTCATGGGTAAGTGAGGATCCGCTGATAAAGAGAAGTCCCTTTGCTGAAGCTGCGCAAATTTGTTTGAGTCGTCCAACAATTCTGACGTTGTGGATCCTCTTTAGGTGGATTAAGCAGAATTTGATTTCCTGATCTATTGAGCCGTTGTTGTCATTCCACTGCTGCCAAAGACTCCACATAGAATTAAATTCAAAGACATAGGGTTGAATTTATTCTCTCTCTTCCTCTTATAGTTTTCAGCGGCTCAATATACCAGGTGCTTTCTTCTCTCTTTTTTTCATCCTGATTTCATATTTGTGGTCTGTTTCTGCATTTGAACCTTCTCGATGGCATAGAACGAGATTCTTCATCATGTTCAGACTGTATTGGATGGCACAAACTATATGGTGTGGTCCCAATCTATGCGTAGCTTTCTTAAAGGCCGCAAGCTTTGGATTTATGTGACTGGGGAGGTCAAAAACTCAGTTAAAGGGGCTTCTAAATCAGATGAGGATTTCACCACTCGTCTTATTGATTGGGATAGCAAGCATCATCATATTCTTACATGGTTCTGTAACACTACTATCCCATCTATTTCTGCGCTCTTTGGTAGCTTTGATAAAGAAAGGGGTGCTTGGGATATGCTTGCTTCTCATTATTCTTCTGTGGATGGTGGTCAAGAGTATCAGCTTCTATTTGAACTTTTCCATCTGAGGCAGGAACTTGGTCAGAGTATAACTGATTTTCTTGCTCGCATGCAATTCTTGTGGAACCAAATTGATGTTTCTGATCCTATTTGGAAGGATCCCACTGATGTTGAGATGTATGTTACACGTAGAGATCAACATCGCCTTCACCAATTTTTTATGGCCTTGCGTGATGATTTTGAGCCTGTCCGTGTTTAAATTTTACATCGTTCTCCTCTTCCCACTTTGGACACTGCCATCTTCGAACTTGTCCGTGCCGAGACTAGATCGCAGACTATGCGCTCTCAGCCTAGTCATACAGTGTTGGCTGCACCATCCTCTGGTTCTTCGTCATTCCAGCAAGAGCATTATGACAGGTCCGATACTCCTTGACTCCCTCCTAAGTCTTGAGATAACAATTACTGTCGCTATTGTCGATGTCGAGGGCACACTATTGACAAGTGTTGGCCAGCGTAATGGAAGATATACTGAACCAATAGCAGCAATTGCTCATACTGAGAGTGGTTCATCTCCAGATGCTTCATCTACAGCTGCTCCCTCTTCAGTTGCTTCCTCTGGCCAGGTATCAGGATCCATTATCACCTTATCTGTAGCTGACTTCGAGGCAATAGTCAACCAGGTCGTCCTATCTCATTCTGGTAATGCATCTTCCTTTGTCCTCTCAGTCTTGCTAGGTACTTCTTCCCCTTGGCTCTTTGACTTTGCTTGTTGCAATCACATGACACCTCACCCTACTTCATTTACCACATCTACACCTTCAACTCATTCCTCATTGATTCGCACAGCTGATGGATCCACTATGAATGTTAAAAATATAGGCACTATCAGTACACCTTCCCTTTCTCTTTCTGAATTTTTTCGCGTGCCTGAATTGTCCTTCAATCTCCTCTCTGTTGGCCAACTGTGTGAACTTTGATATAGACTTGTTTTTGAATTTTCTGGTGTGCTTGTGCAAGATCCTCGTATGAGCCAGACCCTTGGGACTGGGCGTAGAATTGGCCGCATGTTCGAACTCTCATCCTTACACCTCCCCACCACAAGCATCTATGCTGCTGCCCCTTCGTCATCACCATCTCTTGCACTTTGGCATTCACGTCTTGGTCATGCATCTACATCTCGCGTTCAACTTTTAGCGTCAAAGGGTTTGTTAGGTTCAGTGTCCAATAGTTCTTTTGATTGTATTTCATGTCAACTTGGGAAACAACCGGCCTTGCCTTTTAATAATAGTGAGTCTCATGCTACTACTTCTTTTGATTTAATTCATTCTGATGTTTGGGGACCTTCTCCTGTTGCTAGTATGAGTGGTTCACGTTATTTTGTTATCTTTGTTGATGATTTCTCTCGTTACACTTGGATGTTTTTAATGAAATCTCATTCTGAATTATTGGATATTTATCGCACTTTTGCAAAAATGGTTGAAACCCAATTTTCAAAACCCATCAAAGCCTTTCGTTCTGATAATGCTTTAGAATATGCTCAACATGATTTTCAAGCCATCCTCAAGCATTATGGCACTGTTTCTCACTTGTCGTGTCCAGGCACCTCACAACAAAATGATCGAGCTGAACACAAACTTAGGCACATTTTAGACATTGTTCATGCTCTACTTCTTTCCACGTCTCTTCCTACCCCATTTTGGGGTGAAGCTACTCTCACGGATGTCTACGTAATCAATAGGTTGCCTACCCCTATCCTTGATCATTGCACTCCTCACGAGAGGTTGTTTGGCTCTGTCCTCTCATATCATCATCTTCGTGTTTTTGGTTCTGCATGTTTTGTTTTACTCCAACCTCATGAGTGCACCAAACTCGAGCCTCGCTCTCAGTTGTGTTGTTTTCTTGGATATGGAGTGGAACAAAAAGGATACCGGTGTTATGATCCTATCTCTCGTCGTCTTCGCATCTCCCGTCATGTATTTTTTTGGGAGCATCGTCTATTCCATGAAGTCAGCAAATTCAGCATTCCATCCTTCCCTCCCTTTACTACACTTCTTGAGATTCCTCTTTCTCCAACTCCCACTAGCAATGTTTTTTCAGAGTCTACCTTGATCGAACAGCAGTCATCTGATGCTCTCGATGCCGCTCTGCCTGCATCCCCAGGTTCTGTTCCAAAGGTTTTGTTCCATCTGAGGATCCAATCTAGACTCCACCACTTGACCTTCGCCAATCCACCCGAGTAAGATCCCTCCCATCCCATTTACAGGATTTTCATTGCTTTCATGCCTTAGCTACCTTGCATGAGCCTCACTCCTTTTGTGAGGCCTCCACTAACCCTCTTTGGCAGGCTGCGATGAAAGAGGAACTTGATGCTTTACACAAAAACAATACATGGGATCTGGTTGACTTGCCTCCTGGAAAGTTTGTGGTTGGGTGTAAGTGGGTTTACAAAATCAAGACTTGTTTCGATGGTACTATTGACAAGTACAACGCTCGACTTGTGGCCAGAGGTTTTACTTAGGAGTACCATGTGGATTATAAGGAGACTTTTGCTCTAGTTGCTCGCCTCTCTTTTGTGCGTGCTCTGCTGGCTGTTGCAGCCTCTCGACATTGGTCAATTTGTCAGATGGATGTCAATAATTCTTTTCTTAATGGTGATTTAAGTGAAGAAGTTTATATGCAGCCACCTCCTAGATTATCTCATCCTACAAACAAGGTTTGTCATCTCTGTCGAGCTCTATATGGACTTAAGCAGGCTCCTCGAGCATGGTTTGCTAAGTTTAGCACTACTGTCTCTAGCCTTGGCTACTCTATCAGCTCATATGATTCAGCCTTGTTTATTCACCGCATAGACCGAGGTACCATACTTATTCTACTATATGTTGATGACATGATCATCACTGGAGATGATATCACTGGTATTCAGGAACTTAAATAGTTCCTCAGACAGCACTTTGAGATGAAAGATCTTGGCCCTCTCAACTATTTTCTTGGTCTTGAGATCTCTTCTTCTTCTGATGGTTATTACTTGACATAGGCCAAGTATATCTCTGATCTGCTTTCTCGGGCTAATCTCACAGATAGTAAGATTGTCGACACTCCGACTAAGCTTAATACTCATCTCACTCCTGGTGATGGCAAGCCTCTTCATGATTTTACCTTATATCGGCATTTAGTTGGCAGTCTTCACTACCTTACTATCACTCGGCCTGATATCTCATACGTTGTCCATCAGGTGAGTCAGTTTATGGCTGCTCCTCGCTCCACTCATTTCTCAGCTGTCCTCCACATTCTTTGCTACCTAAAGGGAACATTATTTCATGGTCTCTATTTCTCCTCTCAGTCTTCTCTTCAGCTGCATGCTTATACTAATGTTGATTGGGCGGGTGATCAGACAGATCGTCGCTCTACCACTGGTTATTGTTTCCTACTTGGCACTTCGGTTATCTCTTGGTGAAGTAAGAAACAAAGTATTGTTGCTCACTCTAGCATCGAGGCAGAATATCGTGCTCTAGCTGACACTACCCCGGAGCTTCTTTGGTTACGATGGCTGTTACAGGATATGGGTGTCTCTGTTTCTTTTGCTACTCCTGTATACTGTGACAACAGGAGTGCTATTCAGATTGCTCATAATGATGTTTTTCATTAACGGACCAAACATATTGAGATTGATTGTCATTTTGTCCGTCATCATCTTCTTCAGGGCTCATTACAGCTTCATTCTGTCACGTCCTGTGATCAGCTCGTGGACATATTTACAAAGTCACATCCTCCAGGGTGTTTTCGTGATCTTGTGTCCAAACTCAAGTTGGTCTCTCGCACTCCACCCATAGCTCGAGGGGGGCTGTTAGATTATATTTGTCCCACATTGGTTATGTACATATATTGTCTGTATTATTAGCCTATATATATAGGCCTCTTATGTACATTAGCATAGTGATTCAATATACAACCTGTCTTCTCAACAACATGGAATTTGCTAGTCCTTCAAAAACAATGCATTTACATGAAAAAATACTTTGGATCAATAGTTGTTGATTTTCAGTTGAAGAATTTCAAATTGAAAATAACACATGTATATATTTCACCACATGCACTGCTGTAACACGTTTTCAATTTTGTTTCTAGAATCATACCAAATACAAAAGAAGAAGAAAAAACTGTGCTTGTTGGAGATTTCAACTTAAAAGCGCTCAGGTTTACATTCCATATAACAAAACCAACACAGGAATCAAAGTCAATTATTGATCATTTTTGGACAAACATGCATATAAATCAAATTGTATTTATAGTTTTTCAGGCTTGTTGGAGTGACCGTCATGCTATTTACCTTTCAATTTGTCTATATTAATGCAAATCATGTATTATTTCTTAGGTAGGAATGCCTATCAAATAACTATCTTTTTTGCTCTTTATTTGTGCCATCCTATTAAAACAAAAACAAGGCGAAAAAAATTTATCATTATAGCCAATGCATGTGTCCTTCCACTGTCTTTGACTAGATCTAGATCTGTCAACTATACATCTTCATCTTCAACCTTATCTACATGGTCGTAATATTAAAAATCGCATCATCCTAAGGGATTCTTTGTTATGTAACATTTTATATTCTTTGATAACACCTCATTCTCTCTCACGAACTTCTATTATTTCTATTGGAATTATCCTAATGGAATACATGTCTTCTTTTCTCAGCAATGGTGGTGAATTTCTTTTCCTCTTATGATATCACAAGAGGTATAAACCCATGAAGTGTAATAAACTAGTATTTCAGGATGTCTAAGCTTGGCAGATATATGCCATGATATTATTTGACTTTCCCTTGTTTTAAAAGGAAAAAAAACATTGCAATAGTTTTATGCCAAGATGTGGCAATTACCATTACCAATGCATAGATTAGACATATGTAATTTCAAATGCTGCCCCAATTCGTTAGGCTTGGTCTCTCCACAATGAATGGACATGATGATCTCTTTTTTCTAAATCAGTTGTGTTTGTTTTTTGAGCAATGGAAAAGCATTTATCTTCATGAAATAATCATATCTAAATTAAAACTTTCAGTTGTTTCATATATTTTTTTCTATTACAAAAGAAGGCAAAAATAAGTTCCAGATTTAGTTGACAGATGTCTTCTTGAACTCATTTCTATGCAAATATAGCTACAATTGAAAACAAACACTCTTTAGAACATGTTCAAGTTATATTGCACATTTGTCATTGATAGAAATTTATATGTTTCCAACATGGTTCTAGAAATATGTGTTGGTCTATATTTTGCATTTCAACTCAATCCTAACTTTCAAGATATTGCCATTTGAAATTGAATTCAACTTGCTTTATTATTCTCTTTGTTTATTTTCATGTTTTCTTTGCCACATAACAATCATCACAACCCTGTTTAGATAATATTACCATTTCTAAAATGGATAAAAAACATGTTATGTCAATTGCAATGATCTTCTAATGTGAAAAATGTATTTTGTCTTGATCTTTATTTTTCGGTGATTGTGCATACACACATTACTATATATCCATTCTTGTTGTAATGTTAATATATTTAAATAAAGACCCTTTTAACAGTTTTTCCTTTGCTTTTTCTTGTGATTTGCTATTTTCCATTGCAGTTTCCTGTTAACATTCGCATTTGCACTATATGCAAACACATCTGTACTTGATCGGACAAAGTACAATATTGTTGTAGTTATTCCACTACTATGTTTCTTTGTCTTTAAAACGTCGATGCCATTTTGCTTTGTTACTTGACTTTTGCAACAAATGCAATTTGCAAACAAAAAATGTTGCACTTGCAAAGAAAAATTGCACAGAAAGAAATTGTTGTAGCTTCTTGTATCATGGATATGACATCAGAGATAGATAATAAAAAAAGGTGCACATAGTTTCATTCTTAAATAATTCTGTTATCAATTTACTTGCTTGAATTCCTACTGCTGCCAATACTGCACAGAAAATGGCTAAATCGAAGACTACATACAAAATAGCCTGTTGCTTTCAAGTTTTCTTCTCAAAGATTAACCACTTTTCTTTGTTGTTTTTTTGCCATTTTTTTGTCGCACTGATTTTAGGCTGAAACAAAATCTTGGCAATCCATATAGCATCATTCAAATCTGCAAAGGGACATATAGAAACATATTTGAATGAGACATTTTAACAGTATATGGACCTACACAAACCAAAACCCAAGATCTCTTGTCAAGGAAGAGATAATACTGTAATACTCCCATGACTTTACTTTTATTTTTCATGTTTTGAAAAATTATTATTTTTATTATGTAATGAGTTATAAAACTCAAAGACTGAAATAACATTTGCACAAACAAACATTTTATTTATTTATTAATAAAGAAAATGACACTTGGAGAACTCAACTACATGAGGGGACACCAACCATGGCACCAAAGAACATGTGTAAGCAAGCTATATTGATTGATACCAATCAAATCCAATCCAAAACTCAACAACCAGACAAGATCCTAAATCATAGAGATTTAGAGATTTGATTGGAGATTTGATTGGGATGGCATAAGACCTGGGCAAAAGCTATATATATGAGTGCACTGGAATAGCACGGGATGCCGTGTTGTGCATGGAGAAACTTTGCTATGAATGCATGTGTTGAGTGTTTCTCCCGTTTCATAAGTCCATCGCTTAGCTTGTTACAGACTCTGAGAGAGAGTGCCGCGTGGAAGCTTTCTTGTTGTAGCTTGTTACGGACTCTGAGGATTGAGTGCCGAGAGGAAGTTACTTGCTGTTCTGGTGCATGGTCGGTGATCCAGCTCGGGGGTGGAGCGGAGCAAACCGTTGAGTTGCTGCCTCCTATGGTTGGGAGGAGTTGATTCTCCAAGTGTGTTTCCCCTGGATTCAAGTAAGTAGATCTGATTTAGTTTCTCATATATTTCGACTTGACTTATGGTTATTTGCATGATTAATAAAATATCTTGAGAGTCAAAACAAACACCTTGTTTCTGTTTCTTTGATTAATTAGATTTTTTTTTATGTATTGCAAATGGGGATGTTACATATGGTATCAGAGCCCACGTTCGACCACTAGACCTCAAGGGCTCTTCACAGGTGTTCCGAATCTATGTTCCGATTCTATGAGATTTGTCACGATAAAGAATTACTGAACTAGACAAACTCTGCACATGATTCCTTGTCTGTCATTTACACTTGTTTGACTGTGTTTTAAATCTGTGTGACTGCGATTCACATCTGTATCTCTGCATACGTGTTTAAGTGCGTCATACACTAGTTTGATTGTGATTTACATATATGATCTTGACTGCTGCATGGTTCTTGGTATGCGACTTCGATGAAATTTACAAATCCGGAGAGTCCTGATCCGAACTTGGTGCATGTGGATAATCTTTTCTGAATTTCAGATATGATCTAAGCATGCGTTTCCTTTGACTACGTTTGACTATAAAATTGCAGTTCTGAACCCATTCATAGGTTTTCATGGTCTGAGTTTGACCGGTAGTATGCAAATTTGACCGATAATTTGTTTATTCCGCTAAGTGAATAGTTGAAGAGGAACGACATTGAAGCCAAATCAAAGTCTTTGTTTTATTAATTTATAATTCATTCTTTTTGTGTGATTCGCAAAGGAGGGATAGTTTTGAAACCCATCCCCAAATCGTAGTATTTATTTATTTGTAAATTGCAATGAAAGTTAAGCCCATGCATAGGAATGTATGTTTTTTTTTTATTTTGTTCGTCTCTACTCATAAGATAAGAGACGACCAGTGGAGCTGAATCTCAGTATTATTATGTTCCCATATATAACTCATTTCTTTATATGAGTATATGACTCGGTTCGGTTCAGTTCGCTGGTGATGAAGGTTTGGCGATCTCAGTCAATCAAATAAGGTTTTCTACTTTAATTGTTAAAAACCTTTACCCGGCTTTTTCGATTGGGATCTAGTCCTTTACATCTGCGATTTTTATACTGGCGATTGTAGATCTGCGTTTTTTTTTGTTGGACCATATCCAGTTTTGTACACCTGCAATAGTATGCCCGCGAGTTTATTTTATTCACCTGTGATTTTGGTTTAGATTCTGCGTTTTATACCTGCAATATCGTACTCATGATTTGCATTTGGAAGAATCGAGGTACACGTGATAATAATTATCTGGATTTAGATCTCGTTTTCCTTTGCATTTGATCTGAAATGTATGTTTGCTTTTGATGGACTACCAGATTGATTTCATGGACTGTATGTGATCTGAAACATATCCTTAGTATACTTGTTTTTATGGACTGCCAATAGATCGGAATTGCCTGGGAATTGGAATCTTCCGAATTTTTCTCCTACAATTTGTATTGGCTATAGTTTCAAGAATCATTGCGATGTATAGTTTATTTGTCTTTTCAAATCCAGATCTGAATGGTGGTTGAATTTCAGATTTGAAACTTAATTGGCTATTGGGGTTATAATTTTATCACTGCGTACTATTTATCTTTTGCCGTTAAATATATGTATATATACACCAATCATGCTATCTATATTTGAGATATAGGAAACATTTCGATTTCTTCATTGACTGTTTTTCAATAGAGTTTAAGTTCTGGTTGATCTTCGATTTGGTATTTCATTCTCCCAAATGATTCGTGATCTATACTTTGGATTCTTCCTTCCAATAAGTTGTTTTGTAATCGCTGTGTTTTATTTTGAAGAACCAGATCCACGGATTTGTTGAAAAATATTGTGTTTTATTTTGAAGAACCAGATCCAAGGATTTGTTAAAAATTCTGGAGTATTTATTTATTCCTGTGTTTTGTTAAAAATTTGGAGTAATGGTTTATGCGGGCATGTTGTTAAAAGTTTGGAGCAATTGTTTATGCTAGCGTTTGTAAGATCTGGAACATTTACAATTATGCCTACGTTTTATAAAGATCTACAACAGATATTGTATGCACACAGTTTATCTGAATTATGCCATTCCTGCCTGTGTTTTTGCAAGATCTCGAATTTGATAGACTCTGATTTGATCTTGTATAGATCTAGAAATCGTTTTACTTATCTTTTTCCTGCGACTTGATTATACATTTGGATTGAAAATGGATCTCTACTTCCATGCGATTTGTTTATGCATTCAGATCTAGAAATCTCTTATTGCATACACTTAGATATGAAAGATGATCTCCTCATTGCCAAGATTTTGGTATTTTGTGTAGATCTGGAAATAGATTCCTCCATTTTCCACCATGGCTTTTACTTAAGATCTGAAAATTTGAGTCTTGATTTTCTTAAATCTCAAATCCGGTGAACCCGGTCTGCGTTTTTAATTACAGATCTGAATGACCCTTTGTAATTTGATTGCAATTGTGAACCCAATCCAGTGGGATCCTATGCGTTGGAAAAAGCTGTGTAAATTGTTAGTCTTCTTGCGATTTGACCCAACATTTTAATTCCAGCATTCGTCTTGGATCTAATATTTTCAACAGTTACCAGCGTTGGTGAAACGTTTTTTATGGCTTACTATATTTGTAAGTTCTGATCTGATCTGTATAACATCTGGGTACACTTTTTCTTCTTGACTGCGATTTTGATGAACTATCCCATGCCTGCATATATGCGATTGACTGCATACGTTTGTCATTGCTGATATGTAACCCTCTACTTGCAATTTCATGGATTCTCTTTGCTGCGTGTATGTGATTGACTGCATATGTAACCCTCTACCCATGATTCCATTGATCGATCTATAGAATGTGTGGATAACACCTTTCAGATCCACCTCGAAATTTCTGGATTTACATTCTATTTTATATATATATATATATATATATATATATATATACTCATACTCAGATTAAAACCCTCTGCCTGCAATTTCATGGTCTTTCCTTGCTGCGATTTCATTCCTTGACAGCATGCATACGATTTACCGCCCATGCCTTTGATCAGAAATGAGAATGTTTAGAATTATTATGTGTAATACAATATGAGGAATGATGATGTATTTGTCTCCTTTATGATTAATGGTGACAGAGCCTGCGATTTGATTTATTATTTCGGAGCTGCAAACGTGTCCCAAATGGCTGCATCTTTATTTTATTTGGATCTGAGATATTTTCCTGTAGGCGATTCCCTCGTATATGCATGTTCAACATAGTCTCCAACGACTGTCATTCGCTTAAATAAATATCATGATGTTGATTGATAGTGTTCCCAATAGGTATGTAATAGTTATTATTATTTAAATGTAACTCAGTTTTACATAATTGAACTTTAATATATTGGGTATTATAATTTCAATTGTATTGTTCAAAAAACTCAAATTACGTATCAAGTTTATTTACATGGATATATTGATTATATACAATAATTATTTGTATTGTTTGTAAACTGAATTCTAATATATATAGGTTTTTTTTTGGGGGTTGATATATCCAATCTATAATTCGAATAGCGGTATTACATTGGAAACAAAGTATACCATTCTGTAAGACAGATATTTATAAAGGGGTTTTGGAGGGTTATTTTGGATATAAGTGTTTTGTTGTAAATATTGGATGTTAATTTCTTTATGAAAGTGAATGTTAAGTTCTTATAGGTGAAATAAATATTTTATTTTATTTGAATAAAGGAATGGATGTTTTTCTTTTTATGAAGTGGAGGTAATATGGTGGTTTTTATGAAATACAACATATGCGTGTGTGTGTGTCTATGTGTGTGAGATTATTTTAGATATATTGTGTAAACAATATAGGTCTTGTATTTAAATGGAAAAGATTATATGTTGGATATCATTTAATTTTTTATATGTTGGATATTATTTACTTTAAAAAAAAAGAATTTAGAAATTTATGGTTGACCTCCTTTATATATATATATATATATATATATATATATATATATAAAGTGTTTGTGATTTGTTTTATTTGGTATTAGTCTAAGATTTGGTATTTAAGGTTGTTACAGTGTGGTATGTACTTTGAATTTCAAAATCGAATTTTGTGTTATATTATTTTAATGTAATTCTAACATTTGTAATAAAATCTTAGTACTACACTTTACTATGCATGGAAGTTTATTTTGAAAGTATGTTTGGACGTAATATGTCCTTAAGTTAGTTAGTATGCAGAATCTAGATACAATCGAAATTATAAAGTAAATGTAATTTTGTTCATAAAGTTGAAAATCAAGGTTGTTACATTGTGGTAAGGAAGCATTTGGTGTTCTTACTTTTTTTTTATGATGGTTGTGAGCTGACTAGCCAACCCTAATTTATGTCTTGATCCCTTAAGTAGTCATACAACATTTTATGGGTGTAAGGTTCAACCTTACTCTCAATCATGCTCATTTTAGGGTTGGGATGAATGGCTAAGGTAAAGATGAAATGTTTTGGGACTAACTATTTATCCTTTATCACTTAATATAAATGATGGGAAAAAAAACCGTGTCGTTACAATGCATTAGTCAAAGATAACCATTGTAACTAATACTAAAAGGGTCGTATTTGAATTTGTTTAATGGTCATCGTGAATAGGAAGCAAGGATTTTGTTACATACTTTATCATGTAAAGGGTTAAGGACAAATAAATTAAATGTTTTCTTTATTGTTAATAGATATAATGATATGGATTTAGATTTTGTTATCTCGTGTGTTTCGAATAAGGTAGAGTAAGAATTTTATACCTTGTTCCTTCATGGATTATTTAGATAAGGGTGTCGAGGTCAAAGGAATGTGAAATAGTTTTAGATAATGTTAATGTAAAGGATTGTTGATTTTATTTTTGGAAAATGTTTTTCTTATAAATAATATATATAAAGAAAATGAATGCATTTTATATTTTTGTGGGAGTGTACATTACCCACTTTAGGTTTGATGAAAAGAAAAGACCACTTTGTATAGGATTGAAAAGAGGATGATTTATGAACCTGGTTTGATAAAAAGAAATTGCTTGTCTCATTTGTAAATATCTAGTTTCTCGTTGCATCTGCTTTTTGTAGTAAACATTTTGTTCTTTGTTTGGTACCAGCGACCATGTTCTTATGTCTCTCTACTCCAAGTAAACCTTGCGAGATTATTGCCAAGAGTGTTAATCAATACTCTCTTATAGTTCATTTGTCTCATTAAATTTGCACTTTTAAGCGTAATTGTATTTAGTGTGCTCTGGTCTGCATATCGGAGAAAGTGAAAATTCTCTCGAACCACTCAATGGTAACGAGGAAAGAGGATATATCTTAATCAATTCAATTAATTATATTTTATGATGTCATCTAGTTTTCATGTGAAAAAATTAAAAATAAAAAAAAATTAGTCTTGCGGTCTTAGAGTATAAAATTTGATAATACAATAGGGTAGATATAAGATTGTATAGTTTAAAATCGATGTCGATGGTTATTGTGCTAGCCAGGCATAGTAAAAAAATTGAGACATCATGTAAATATACAATTAATAAAAATACCCACAACTAGCTATGTCGCTGCAACGTTCCACCCAACTAGGTATGAGGTTAATAACAGTTCGACCTAATGAACTCGCATACACACAGGTATGTTCTATATTCTGTGAACCATTGGCTTTTGTAAGCAAAATTTTGTGTTTATTTTGTGTGTACATAAATAGAAATGCTTAAATAAATGCAGGAAGAGTGGAGTTGTGCCTGAAGATAGACAATATGATATATTTTCTTTTTTACCTCCCAATATATAAGGGTTAAATGTGGTAATAAGTAGTGAAGTTTTATAACATGCAATTGGAACGAACACTGTAATAATGCTTAAAATAAGTTGTAGTTGGAACCTATAATGTTATGAAGAAGACATAATAAGCATATTCCTGATATTAGTATGATGTCGATATCTGCTTGGGGTGATTTGTAAAATGTTTAGAATCTTAAGATAATGATTGACATGTTTATCTTCTTGTATGTGGAAGAGGAAAAAGTATGGTTACAAGAAAACATGTATGCATTGAAGCATTGTTTGATTTCACTACACTATAAAGATTGTCAAGGAAGTGAAACCAAATTCAAAAGTTGCCCAGGATCGGCAGAAATGTTACACGGATTTAAAACGAACTCCAAGGGAGTTCAACGTTTGGTGATCATGTATATCTAAAGGTAAAGTTGAAGAAGAGTTCCTTGAGTTTGGGAAGGTGTTCCAAACTGGCAACAAGGTATTGTGGATCTTTTTGAAGTGTTAGCTAAGATAGGGCTAGTAGCCTATCAACTTGCACTTTCACCTAATATAAAAGTACACGATGTATTTCATGTTTCATTGTTAAAAAATATATACATGATACTACTTATATAAATGACTGGGATGTGATTTAGGTAGAACCCGAGAGCGAGTTCCAGACCGAACCTTTCCACATTCTAGATAGGAAGGAACGTATGCTTCGGACTCAAGCCATCGTTCAAATAAAAGTGCAATGGAAGCACTTCAGCCCTGAAAAGGCAACTTGGGAAATGGAGGATAAAATGCGGGAAGCATATCCCTCCATGCTCCAGAATGAGCAAGGTAGCTCAGAATAAAAAGAACACCAAGGACGATGTTAAAAATAAGGGGGGGAGAAATGTAATACCCCCACGACTTTACTTTTATTTTTCATGTTTTGAAAAATTATTATTTTTATTATGTAATGAGTTATAAAACTCAAAGACTGAAATAACATTTGCACAAACAAACATTTTATTTATTTATTAATAAAGAAAATGACACTTGGAGAACTCAACTACATGAGGGGACACCAACCATGGCACCAAAGAACATATGTAAGCAAGCTATACTGATTGATACCAATCAAATCCAATCCAAAACTCAACAACCAAACAAGATCCTAAATCATAGGGATTTAGATATTTGATTGGAGATTTGATTGGGATGGCATAAGACCTAGGCAAAAGCTATATATATGAGTGCACTGGAATAGCACGGGATGCCATGTTGTGCATGGAGAAACTTTGCTATGAATGCATGTGTTGAGTGTTTCTCCCGTTTCATAAGTCTATTGCTTAGCTTGTTACGGACTCTGAGAGAGAGTGCCGCGTGGAAGCTTTCTTGTTGTAGCTTGTTACGGACTCTGAGGATTGAGTGCTGCGAGGAAGTTACTTGCTGTTCTGGTGCATGGTCGGTGATCCAGCTTGGGGGTGGAGCGGAGCAAACCGTTGAGTTGCTGCCTCCTATGGTTGGGAGGAGTTGATTCTCCAAGTGTGTTTCCCCTGGATTCAAGTAAGTAGATCTGATTTAGTTTCTCATATATTTCGACTTGACTTATGGTTATTTGCATGATTAATAAAATATCTTGAGAGTCAAAACAAACACCTTGTTTCTGTTTCTTTGATTAATTAGATTTTTTTTTTACAAATACACACAGATTTAGTTGAAAGAGACGACCACAAGAAAATTATAATGGACATAAATGAAAACCTAATCAAGTTCTTCGCCAACTTTTTGTTTCCTGGAAAAAGCATTAGAATTACTAGTTCTGCACTGAAAAAAAAAGGCAATATGATCGTGGAGGCTAAAAAAACCATGTTGTGATAAATTATCAATTACTAAAATCGAAACAATTGGACAAGTTTTCAAAATGTGTGGGCTGCCTCTGAACATGACTATTAATGAACTCTTGACAATGAAAAAAAATTCCAATTTGCTCTATCAGAGTGATTGTTGTTGCACTACCAAAACAATAATCAATATGATATTTATATCAAAGATGGTGAAACTGCAAACGACTATGTAACTGTATGTATCACTTTTTGGCTTAACCGATTTAGTTTCTTTTCCAAATTGATTTTCAGTCTAACAACTTTGTTTTTTTACTAGGCAAGACATTGTAATTATATGGACTAGTTTTAATCACTACAACTTTTTTTCTTTTTCTTTCCTGCGTTGCAGTTACAGCAGCTGAGCAACACATACAAACATCTTCTTTTGAAAATACAATACAATAATACTCGGCATCTGATGATGCTACACTTTATCTATTCAAGAACATAATTAGAAATAATTCAAAAGGAAACCATCTACTAAGGCCTTCGACATCAACATTTATTGAGCGCCTCTCAATGATGACTATTGAATTCAAAATCTTTCTCAATTTTTGAATATAAAACATAGGTCAACTGACGACGCCCTTTTTTCACTTGTATTCTATTGTTTCTAGTGTTGCACTTGAAACTGTACTTACATTTTCCTATTTTCAAAATTCATCCACATACCATGATTTGTGATTGTACAAAGATTTTGATTCTATGAATGTTTATGTTTTCTGTCGCTTTCATAGATACAAGGAGTTCTCAGAACAAAGTATGTGTTTACGCCACCTTTATGCTGCTTCTGATCCAAATGCAAACAATCAATCCCTAATAATTGCTCTGTTTGTGGATATTGCAAAAGAAAAACAACAATAAATTACAACATGGAATGCAATTGGAAACATAAAAGGGATTAATAGAATGCATTCTGTGTAATCCATAGGTAAAAGACGGTTGCCTAGAAATAACAGTTGTTTCATATGAAATTTATAAAAAAAATGTTTCTTCAACAATATTCAACCTTTGAAAGTTCTGGAAACACATCCTTTTTACATTGGAAATAGACAACCGAATCATTGGCTTTGCAACGTTTTGAGAATTTACACAAAAGCTGCAGGTTGTTTCCAGACACCCTTCACTTGTTTACTTTCAATTGAAATACATATTCTCAAAACTTATTTCAGATATAGAAACTTTGTTCACCTCTAGCTTATTTAGCTTCAGAAGTAGATATGTTTTACAATTTGTCTCATATAGCTTTTTTCCATATCTGGCACCATGATACATGGTTTTGAATATCTCATATTCATATAGACTTGTGCAGTTCTTATTTGATTTTTTAATATATACAGTTGATAGTTATGTTTTTGTTTCCTTCCAAGAAAACAAGCACAAACCAGTTCCTGAATACTGTATAATCAGCAAGTATTTATGTTGTCCATGTCACTGAATAATTTCTATAGCAATTTTGAAAACATATAGAGAATTGTACGGTTTTTTGGTTATGAATCATTTTATGGTATCCAGCTACTGCATGGTACATGTCTACAACATTTATCGTTGTCCCATTTATTGTTTTTAGTGTTGCTGACTATAAGATTTATTGTTTTTATTGTTGCTGACAACATAAAACATTATTGTTTTTATGTTGTTGCCTATAATACTTTTTGTCAATTAAAACTGCAACTTATCGTTGGCTTTGAAACGTATCTTTCTATGCATATTTCTATATCTTTTATGATTACATTGTACTTATGTCTTTGCGATGAATCAAAACCTTTCTTAAATTGTAGCTTTAGCACTAGTTTATTCTAGGAAAGTTGCAAGTCTTAACCTTATATTTTAAACTTCATGTTCAATGATAGGTTAATCACATACAAAAACAAAAGCCTTGTAGGTTCACCATTTTTAACCCAATTCAATGTGTATGTTCATCAAGTTTACAAGATAAACCTTGTTTATTACCATTCTTGTTTATTACCATTCTTGTTGTTAAGATATGGACGAAATTTTTCATGATAAGTTTTAAGAGCTTAATTATTTTCTATGTATTTGTATGGTTAAAATATGGATTTAGTATTAACTTATGAGACCATTGCAAATATTGAAATAAGCTTTTTTTTTTCATATTGAGACTTGACATTTATTCAAGTAGTGATTTATTCAAGTAGTGATTTTTTTTTTCTATTGCATTTACTATTGTATATTGACTAAACATGTCTAATGAATTTGAATATGTTTGTTGTTTTGAATTTATCTATGTCAATGTGAAACATGTTTAGTGTTTTGAATTTATATATGTATAAGTCTAACTCCTTTTTTCAATGTCTTTTAGCCTTGATTTGTCTTGTATAAAAAATTGAAGGAAAATTCTCCTAACTTGCAATTTGAATCTGAAAATATATTGAATAATGAAAAAACTAAAGCTTATCCCTATTTTGAGCTAATATTTTTTTTTAACAAAAACTAAAAAAGGATTTTATAAACAGGCTGTGCACAGCCATTCATTACAGCAGTAGCAGGGAAAGGAGAACCTGCAAATCAAAATTGGTGCACTGTAGGCTTAACTTAAGATATTTCCAAAAAACTACATACAACACTCTACCAAAGTAGCTAAAGTCTCGGGTAGTACATACCCTTATATATTGTTTACATAAAAAGAGACAGAAAAAAATATATCCATAAGAGGGAAAGACTAAGGGTTTCCTCTGAAGTGCTTGGGATGCACGACTGATTCTTCCTCCATTGGGTGTTCCGCTTTAGCGGTGGCTCCCTTCACTCTACTTCCCTGATTCATGATGATCAAACGTTCAAGATCTTCATGGATCCTGTTGACCTTTCCCATCATTTCTCGCAGGTTACTTTCATTGTCATCTATCCGGGAGTCATGGTTATTGATTTGTAATGAAGTATAACTTACTTTTTCTCCCATGCTTTTGATTTCCCAAGCTATTTCCTTGTTTTCCATGACTCCAATTGCAACCATCTCATACAAGCGTCGCAGGTTCTTCTTAACGTCCATTATTCCTGCGTTATCTCCAGCTTGGGCCATTTTCCCAACTTCCGCAGAGAGTTCAATGCAAGCAAACTGTCTGTGTAAGGGACGAGCAACAAAGGCACAGTCCAGAGTTTCTTTTGAGCTAATATTATCTCTATAACTCATTCTTATAATTATGGAACATTGTAAATTCACTACATATGTGTGTTGACTATGAACATGTTTAGTATTTTGAATACATGTCAACGCATATAATATGCTTTAGCTATTTCCTATAAACTTTTACTTACAAATCTAGTAATAAACATAATAAATGCTAGATTATTGAACAACAAAGATTGCTTTAAAAAGATAAATCCTTTGTGGCATCACAATAAGGTAGTGTCTCATATTGTAGCAAATCCAATCTCCTCTTTACCATTTTGAGAAATGGGGTAATTTTTTTTTTTAAACATTTCCATCTCAAAAGCCAAACACATTCGTCTCAAGAATTACATGGCATTATCGATTCTTAAATTCCTACATAGGAAAGAGAATGTATACTTATTGTAAAAGATTCTTTTATGTTTCTACTAACATGCACTTTATGTAAAATTGCATATCATTTTCACGTGGAATTTTAATCCCAATACCTCTCCTCATGATTCGTGCATAATTAATCATTTCTAACATCATCACTTAAAGCATATAACATACTATTTAATGGAATCATTTAGAATTTAACAACCATTATATACCACCAATATCAAAAGCGAAGATAAAACACATAAGGTGTAAACATAAGGGAGACACCAATGTACGTGGTTCACCCCAACCTTCGGGCTACTTCCACCAAAATTTGTTAATATTTTAATTTGTTTGTCCCTCAACGAGGTTTACAATTCTATAGCTTATCTGCTGCAATTCATTTTCCTTTTCCTCAAAGTCTCTTCATAGAGAACATTTTCAAGATACTCTACAACTTTATGTAAAGGCTTCTCTTTTTAATAATGAACCAATCGAATGCAACATCTTCTCACTTTAAATATTATTATTATTCAACCAATTCGATTCTTTTTACAAACCCTATAACTTGTATTATCTCCATGATAGCTTATCAATGGATACTTATCAATACTTATTTGATAGGGTCACAAATACTTAATTGAACTTATCTCCTTGTAACAAATAAGCATTATTTTAACTTTAGCTTATAAACAACAAATCTTGTTCCACATTTTTAGATGATAAAACCCATTTCATGCATCTTAGGATAATAAAGTTTTCTTTCCACAACTAAATTTACTAAAGTGTCTTATTTTGAATTAACAAACTCTTTATCCATTATTAAAATATCATTTAATTTTAAACCACAATCTTAGTACTCTATTAACCTTAAACATATAAAATGTCTTACGTTCAATATTAACATTAAAGTTCCATTAAAATTCAAAGATATAAGTGAACATCAATAAAAATGTTGAACCCAAGGTTTAATCCTTTAATAACTAGGACCAATTCTTCCAAAATAATAATTAATAAAAAAAAAAATCAAAATATTAATAAAAGAGAGGATGGACTACATTCATCTCTTATTTATGAGAGTTCTAGGGACTACCCCTCATCTCTGCCCAGGTGTAAAATAAAATTAACTTGAAAGATCCAATGTGGATATGTCCTTTCATCATATCCACATGAGACGCTTCAATAATCGGTAGAGTTTCATTAATTAAAGAAATTTAGGAGGTTTACACCCTATATGATTTATTATGTAACTAAACTAGTAAATTTGGGCTTTTCTCCTTCCCCTAGATTTACGCCCACTCTAGCTATAAATATTCAAAATAGTTAAATATAGGCTTGCACCCCGTCAAAGTTTTTATACACAAACTATAAACACATACCTAATGCAAACAATTCTAGGTTGTAGCAGTTTCCAGGCTTTAAGTTTTGAACGAATTATAACATAAAAATTTTGCAACACAACCTACTGTGATGTATGTTATACATGCACATAACCATGGGATACTCTCCCAAAGGCTGCGTCTTTCCAAAAGTCAAGATTTAAAGAAAACATGCCTAGAGCCACCCTTACTTTTCTTCGCAAAACTTATCCAACAAACTTCTTATATAGAAGACTCGACTCTTTTTTAAGAGAACGTCCTTTGAAATAAAAAAAAAGGAAGTATATATATATATATATATATATATATAAACACAAATCAACCACAGAGATGGCTGTGCCTCCTTTCAACCCGTGCTAATGGTTAAAAAGAAAAACAAGGCGCATAAATAAAGGTTATCCCTTTAAATAAAAATACTTAAGAGTTGCACACCAAGGCTAGCAGAGAAAGAGGAACGTGCTTGAACAACTCACATGGATAGTAGCAGAAAAGTACAACACCGGCACTAATGATTGCGCTTTAACTTGTAGTTGGGGGTGCACAGTTCATTTTCTAAAAAACAATAAGAATAAACAATCGACATACCATCGCAGAAGATCAATAAAGCATGCCTCTCCTGTTGAGAATCGTCTTCCTCTGGATATGTCTCCCTCAACCAAACAGGGTGTTTCGACCAACGTCAAGCTCTCTTCTCCTTGAGCGCCGACCTCATTTCCCAGCGCCCGTTCCTTTATCGATGCCCATTCTTGGAGTTGCCGCCCCCTTTTTGTTTAGGCCCCTGGTAACCATATAGTAAATATTTTTATCGAGAAATTATAACCGTTTGGAAGTTATACTATTACAATACGGGCTATTATCTATTTATCTCAAATTTTCATTTTATAACCGTTTGGAAGTTATACTATTACAATACGGGCTATTATCTATTTATCTCATATTTTCATTACTGAAAATTCAGATCAGAGTAGGAGCGAGGATGTTACATCCCCCACTCAAAGGTACATCGTCCTTAGTGTTGGTATCTTTCAAGCGTTTATCATTAACATACATTTTCTCTTGAAATTCAACTCTCTTTTCTTTCTTTGGCATTTACTCAAAATGTCTTTAATGCTCCTTTCCTTACACAATCTGTAGTTTACACAAATACTACAAATCATTTCCAATGTTTATCATAA
>LPNX010572721.1:0-27896 GCA_001517045.1 Pseudotsuga menziesii
CTATGCAAATTTTCGATACATAAAAGTTATATATTCGGAAAGGTGATTCAATTTCCTACATTTCATGTTTTTTACTCAATGCAAGATATTTTGTATAAGTATTTCAAAAAATCCAAGTAAGTTGAGGGATGATTGATTTTTCAGGTTTCTATTGCATCTAACGCGCCAAAAAGGTCCATCATCTTCTTGCACTCACCCATAAACAAATCCCATCTACCGGCGGTTAGGTGTGATGGGATTCAGACATGAAGGCTAAAGAGAGAGCAAACGGTTGGACGCAAGGAGTCAGCACAGTGCTTGGTGGATCAAGCCCATGAGTTGGTAACAGAGCTGACATAGAGATACTACCAACAGAGAAAGGGAGCCAACATGTAGATGGGATCTAAGAAGCTTACGTTGCAGGTTGCAGTCATCGCAGAAGCACAGAAGGTTGATGGTTGTAGGCATATTGGGAGGAAAAGGAAGACAACTCTGAAGACAACCAAAAGAAGCAGGACACCTGTAGGGTGAAATGCTTTGCATGCCATGAGCTAGGACATTATGCTAGCTTCTTCTTTGACAAGAATAAGGGCAAAGGGAAGAAACACGTGGTTGTAACAAATATTGATACAACCATAATTTAGGATTATTTTTTATTCATTGTCATTGTCTATCTAACTAGCAGTGGCTAGTTAGCACATTGACAATTGTCACGTCCCCACCCTTCTACCTGAGAGAGGACATGACTATTTCTATCAATATAGGCAAACTAGCCCCATTAACATGATATAAAATGCATGAAACTTAGAAACATACACAGATGTATAAAATATGCAATCTATAGCGGAAGCATACACATTCAAGCATTCACATACATGTTGTTCATACTCATAAACCAAGCAATGTTCATCCTATTCAAACATTTGACATGTTCATGATAATTTATGAATAAAACACAATTGCAGAGTTAAACACAAGAATACTTATCTTGAGAAGAAGCTTGTCCCGCAACCAACTATGTCGTTGCAACGTTCCACCCAACCATAGGCCAGTGTGATCCTTACTCTCTCAGCATCACTGCCACCCTCGAGATGGGAATGATTTCCATAGGGAACTAGGGGACACAGACTTACACATATCAAGGACAAACACCAACAATCAAACCAATAACCACATCCAAACACAGTCATCCCAGTAATAGATGGATTCTTGGACTTACTTAGCCAAGCCAACACAAAGATGCACTACACAACAAAATTCACAATTTTGGGTCGAGGAAAACAATTTTGGTAACAAAACGAATTGCCAAGATGGGTGAAAACAACCCCCTAACAACAATTTCTTTCCCAGGGACGTTTTTGTAGTAACGTGGTAAAAAACGGAGTCAACAACACCCAAGAAATCGTGGGTCTCTTCTCTCATTCGCTGGGCATTACCAAAAACAATTTCCAGCTTGGAAAACAATGGGGAAATGCAGCCAAATCGCGGGGAAGGAAATCCACCCACCGATCATTACCCAAAAATGAATTCCCAGCCGGGGGAAATTGAAGAAAACGACTGCCCCCCCCGTGAGTGAAAACACACAACAACAAAAAAACGTGGAGGAAAAATAGCTCTCCAAGCTTCCACTGCGTGAGGAAATGGAGAACGCCCTACATGAGGAGAAATGCGTTTGCCCCTGTGAGTGAATAATCCACTCCCCTCTTCCACATGAGGGATAATGGGTGAGAACTCTTCCCTAGGGCATGTGTGTGGTCAAAGACTAATGGCCCTGCTAGAAATGACAGTTCCCCACACCTCCCAAGCCCCAAGGAAATAACTGCCCAACTAACTCCTTGGAGAATTAAGTGGGTGGTTGAATAAGACTAGAAAATGTGAGTAAGACAAAAATGTGGTTGACAAATAGATGGGTTTTTCTCTTGACACATGGCTTTTTCCCATTGGATCAAGGTTTGAACATTCTCCCCCCACTATCCGTAGTAAATCATGCCCCCATCTCTTTAATGTTGCATTGACATAGCTAGTTGTGGGTATTTTATTAATTGCATATTTACATGATGTCCAAAATTATAAGGTGCTGGTTAGCACAAAATACCATCAGCATCGATTTTTAATCACCGAAACATAAAACGATAAATCAATGGTGGGTCTTTTGCCTTTAGCTCCACACCATGATTAATTACAATATTTACATCATATATATTTAATGCAAACGAGGTCAAAACCGGGGTGTTACAACAATGGTGCATCTAGCCACATGACAAGAGTGAGGTTCGTGCATATTGGTGCTTTATAGTTTGACTTAGGTTGCTATGTGAGGTGTGGTGCTTTGAATATCAGACTTGCAGTAAAGGAGGCTGAATTGGTTGTGTTCCATCTAGAGTCAGGTTATATTTTGGAGGTGGTAGGAGTGATGCATGTCCTAGTTATGAGGTTCAATTTTCTCTTAGAACATGGGGTATGGTTTTTTGTTCCACGATAGACAAGTCTTCATACTTTTAGAGGGAGCAGGTACTCCAGATGCAACAATGAGGCTTGGCATCAAGGAGGGTACATTGTATAGGTTGATAGGATTAACCTTTAGTTGGTTCTTAAATGATTTGGAACTTGGATCATATTTTGAGAGAGAGAACGAGTCTCTTCTTTACAGGTCTACTTGGTATGATATGATATTGATGGATGAGGAGCACATATGATCAGATCAGGGTGCAACAGATGCAATAGGGAAGTCTTCCAATTTAGAGGGTGCAACTCCAACAATAGAGGATTTGATGGATCTAGGCGGATGCTCCTCGAGAAGTACCTTCCTTGCTAAACTTGGGAGTTAGATTTTGTAGCTCAGACATGTACTTCTACAAGGGGGTGTCTAGCATATAAAAGTCATTCAAAAAGTAACTCTCTAGACAACCTTGTAAAAATGGTTTTTGTAATTATTTATGGTTAATGGTGTTGGAGGTCCATGGTATTGTGTGTCCCATGGTATTGGGTGTCCCATAGTATTTCCCATGGTATTGACATAATGTGAATGTTATACAAGAGTATGTGGAGAGTTGTATACATACAAGAATGATAGGAGTGAGTCATATCTCTTGTGTTAGATATGAGTGACTCATAACTTTTGTGATGATTAGTGATCAATGAGTGATTAGATCTAAGAGAGGGAGTTGCTCAGTAGCTTGGGAGTGAGGGATTCACTCAATTTAGGGTTTGTCTTTTCTGCTCAGGGTTTGGGTAAAGCTGCAAGTGATGTTGAACAAATATACAATAAAGACAAATTGTTTGCTAGTTTTCCCATTGAAGTTTTGAGGGTACATCTTGTGTTAAAAAAAAGAAAAAGTATGTTGCTATTTTTGATTTAGTTTTATGTCTTAAATTAAGAATGACCCCCATAAAATGGGCGAATAAATACCAATAAGGTCCACTTTACTTGAAAATTTAACAAAAAAATCTACATTTCCTCTTAAGTCTAACCCAAGTTTTCTCCTTGATCATTAAAAATAAATATTCCATGGAGGAGATTGATCGTCTCATGGGCTCTTTTGGTTTTGAAGATGGGTTTTCCTAGATGTACAACCCATATCAAATAATTTCAAATCTATGAATAATATTGAATCCATCTGCATACATACATTATGGAGATCATGTAGTTGAAATGCTTGATAACAAAGAATATCGGAAAGAAGTGAAATGTGTGATGTAGGAGCAAAATTTGAAGTCAAAGGGAAAAAACAATGGTGCACATAATGAAAAACAAGCAACGCTAAAAATGATAGCTTCAAAGTTACAGCCATTCGAGGTGGCGACTATTGATGATGGAGTTACATACAACACTGGAAATGATGAGGAAGGGAGTGCAAATAAATTGGAGCAAAAACATGTGAATGCCATAACCCTTCTAGGTGAAGATTCGTGGAGGATCAGTAATAAAAGGAAATTTGATAACAAATCAAGCGAGCATGCCAGTACTTCGAAATAAGATGCACACAAAAGGGATAAACTAATTGTTTCAAATTCCCAAATGATTGATGTCATTCTCAGTAATTTAAAATTAGTGGAGCATAGTAAATTGTGTAAAGAAGTTAAGAGTCTTTGGCAGTAAATGGAGCTTACTAAAGCAATATAACCAATAATAATGGTGTCTCCATTTTCCATTCCATTAAATCAAGAAACATTGAAAGAGAATGGATGGAATCAAATTAGTAGGGATCCGAGATCAAAGGAAATACTGGACAACAAAATGAGCTTTTGAACGACGAATATAATTCCACTACATTAGATGTGGACATGAATCAAGTTAATGCAGTCACGATATGATCGAACTGATTAGACAGAATGGGGAAGACGGTGTCCAAAAAACGGATCCAATCCCGCATTAATATTAAAAAATCGCAAGCATCGGTGAGTAATCTTCATAGACCATTGAAAGTTGAAAGAATCACCAACACTGAAGCAAGAATGACCAGAGCCAAAGAGCTGGAGAGCAAGTTGATAGTATTGGATGTAGATTATAATAATGTTGAAGCTATGAAAAGTTTGATTGATGCTCAGGAAACCCAAATAGCCCTCGACTGAACATTCTGAGTCGAAGGAACTAATAGCTTCCCCTTATTGTTTTAGAGAATAGTAAGTTGAGAGACAAAAATGGAAGATTGGGTCCCAAGATTGATGAATTATTTCGAGAGTAGTCAAAGATTATTCAAATCACTCATTGAAAATACAGAGGTTACAACAAGAACTGACTGATAAAACTGTACAAATCAGATTGTTATCAAAAGTATTCTACGTACTAGGTAACTCTATTTCTGAAGATAAGTTGATGGATTTCTCTGGAAGTGAAGATCATGTCAGTGCCATGTTGGAAAAAATTAACTCATTTAAAGCTAAGATAGATGAAAGGGCAAATAAAATTCAAGCATTGGGAGGAGAAAATCTTGCAGAGGAAGAAATTGTAGCTAATCCACACACATAATTATAACAGGAAGATAGAAGTATGTTCATAGCTTCTAGTCACAAATTGTTTAGAAGAATGTAGAGATTGAAGGATTGTCAAAAGATAAAGAAACGTTAGGTAGTTCAATACAAATATATATGTTGAGTGGGTTAGTGCTTATAAGGTTTAGTAGTTGATAGAAATAGGATTGTAATAAATATGTTGTCGATTAGAGTAAAAAGAAGCAATGAGAATCCTAAATTTATCTAAATCAATAACTGAGATTTGTTGAGCATTGTATAAAGAAGCAATGGAGCAATGGGAATCCTATATTGATCTAAATCAATAACTGAGTAAAGAAGCAATGGAGCAATGAGAATCCTATATTTATCTAACTGAGATTTGTTGAGTATTGTATAAATACCTATTGTATAAATACCTATATGTTGTTAGCATAATCAATCAACCAAGAAATTTCAGTTTACTCTTTCAGTTGCATAAAGAAGCCACCGTGAGAGAGCTGGGAGCTTTGTTGATCAGACTTTGCCGTAAAAGAGAAGTCCCTGATAAGGGAGCCCCCCACTATTGAAAGGGAGATACCGAGTTGAAAGAATTGTGATGGGCAGCCGTCGTGTAAGAATGACATTGTGGCTGTTGAACGCATTCAATGGAAATGTTAACTGAATTAATTTTTGTGTTAAGAGAAAGCAACACAATGTTTGAAGGTAAATGGATTTCATACTAAAAATTATTTGTTTTTTATTATAAGTGGTGTCCAATCAAATAAATTTAAATAAATTTAAAAAAAGTGGGTGAATATCATAAAGTGTTAAGGTGTCAGGGATGGAAAGAAAAAGTCACGTGGATTATATGCTCAATATAAAGAGGGTTAAGTTGAATGTTTATAAAGCCTTTGTAAGGGCATATAGTAATTTAATCAAAGGTCATAAGTAATGGTCATGAGAGTAATGGATTGTTGGCATAAAAGTTTAAAAGTAGTTGGGTGACTGTCAGAAAGGTAGGTGGCCTTTGTTATTTAAGAAATTTTTTTGTTTTTGTTTTGTGTGGGTAAAAGTGTGATAAATGGTGATATGTAAGTGAGTTTATATGCTTTACATGAAAGTTATATGATTGTAAATGACATAGGAGTTGTGAGGAAATAAGGAGTGTAAAAAGTTTATTTCTAATGGAAATTATATGATTGTAAATGCCATATGAGTTGCGAGGAAATAAGGAGTGTAAAAAGTTTATTTCCAATGGTTATTGAAGCAATAGATTGTGAAAGTAATGATTTGGTTTAAGGTTAGTTTGGAAAACATAAAAAAAAGTGAGTGGTTAAAATTGGTAATTGTAAAATGAAGGTTGGAGTGTATGTTTGATGGTACTAGACACTTCATGTAGACTAAGAATTTGAATTTTTGATAAGAAACAAGTTAAGGTGAAGGTTAAATCATGGCAAGTGGCCTGTCAATTAAGTTTGCCAATCCATTGCCATAGGTTTTCTTGTCATACATTGGGTAATCCAACAAGAAAACATATGCATAAATTGGTAAAACACAAGATATGTATAATGTTAAGAAGTAAATGGGCACCTATAAAGGGCTTGTTTTTTGGGACTTGGATGTTGTGCATATGTATTGGCATCAAATTGTAATGGTCACCTTGGTGTTTTTAAGCATGTTGAAAGCTTCTTGTACCTGAGTTGAAATGTTATGTGTTGTAAGGGGTGCATGATTAGTTGTACCCGACACCCGAGAAGTTTGGTCGTAGTTGTAAAGTTTAGCCATAGGCAAGTTGAATTCCCCATGTTGTTGTAAGACCTATTCGTAATGTTGAGGCATACGTTTGTTGTAGTGCACATTTACACAAAGTTATCCTCTTATGCAAAGAGAGGATATGGCATCAACCTATGGAATTAACTGTCGTGAGAGGTACGGGGGTGACATGTGTACCCGTATACTAGCTTGATATGGATCAAAGAAATTGAATCTTCGATTATGTGGGGAATGGGTGAGGTAATCTCATATCATGAGTGTTTGGACCAAGTTAAGATAAAGTTCAACATGTTGATGAACCGCGTAGTTGAAAAGAATTCATAGAGAACTAGCGAGTATAGCGGCTGACAACTTATGTATCTTGGTAGATGGGTTGTTTTTTATATGGGAATCAATAATCAGTTTTGTGTTGGTACAAGAGAAAGAAACAAAAAGTTTGAGTACGAAGTCCATAGTGAAGAAAGCCCAAGCGAGTGCGTGCATTGGTTTCCCCATCATGAGGTTTGTGGTCAACCAAAAAGAATTGTTGAGACACATGAAAGTTTGTGGTAAGCTAGAAACCACTAATGTGATGTGAGGTTCATGATAAGCTGGAACCACTAAAGAATTGTGATGGTTAGGGGTAAGCCACAAAATCTCATGGTGATTTATGATGCGGAAAAGCCAAGCCATATGAAGACAAAAGACCCATACAAGAACCAAGACAACAAAAACAAGCACATTGAACAAGCACAACACAAGCAAAAGCACTGAAGACATAAACTACAAATATTAATTAAGAGGGAGTGTTGAAGTATGTAATTAACACTTGTTGGATCATTAGAAGTATGACTTGTTGTTGAGTTGGTGAAATGACAATCTTGATTTGAGAAAATATGTTCATGTCTAGAAAGTTGAGTAGTTGATAAAAATAAGGTTGTAATAAATATATTTTTGACTAAAGCAAAGAAAAGAGTTTAGAAGAAGAAATGAGAACCCTAGATTTCTATCTAGATCCATGACTGAAAATTGTTAAGCATTGTATAAATACTTGTATGTCTTTAGCATGATCGATCCAGTTAGAAGTTTCAAGTTTCAGTTTACTCTCTCATTGTGTTTCTCAATAGAGACCAATCAACACTTGCTATTACAAATTAGAAAGTAATCTAGCAATGGAATTGATAATGTTATTGGGTACAAAACTACAACTTCAGGAGTTGGTTACTTCTTGCAAATTACAGGGCATTATTGGAAAAGGAAAAGAAAAAGGATATCAATACAGATAGATGTAAAAGTAGAAGTATTATAAATAAGATATTTACAAATTCGTTAGTTAGTTAGGCTTCCTGCAATTCTTGCGGATCTGTCCGCTGGTGCCTGTAAGAGGTTTGATATTCCCCATCTTAATCATGGCGGCAGCAAAGTCAGAGAAGAAGGTGCTCTGGTTGAAACTGTAGCTGGTCACTTGTGAATCAGTGGATCCTCCGTTGAACAGTTCTTGATCGGAGTGGAGAAGTCCTCTTTTGCTTTTCAGGTTGCTGTAGTAGTTGTTGTCAAACACTTTGGGAGTAATGTAATCTAATGGTGAGAGGTTGCTATCTCCAGAACCATTGGTAGGAGGACACTTTGAGCGCAATGAAGTGGAGTACGTACTGTTTATGTTGGTGTCATTGTAAATATGGGCTCTAAAACTCACGCACCGCGCCTGCCCGATGGTATGACTGCCTGCAGATCGAATATCATATCAGATCAATTCACCACCATCAATCCAATTCACCTCCTCTAAGTAGATTAATTGAACTGATTTCAACTATCAATCCAACGATTCACATCTTTGGGTAAATGTGGTGCTGCTAGCTAGTTACTGATAGACATTGAACACCTCTCATCAATATATACACATTAATTCTTAATGTGTATATAACAGAGTAATTCTATTGTTATTTTTAAGGGAACCCTTCATATTATTCATTAATACATTGTATTTGTATTAAAAATCAAATCAATATTATGAATACCAGCGAGTGCAACCATTTCCTTTGCGGAGAGACCCTGAGCTTGGAATAATGAAATGAGCTTGGTCAGATTGGAAGTGGGAGGCGGAATGTCAGTGTTTGCACCGCTTAAATTTGCTATTATCGAGTCTCGCCTCCCGAGCATCACAGTCCAGGAAGGTCCACCCAACTGTCAAGCAAAAAATCGATAAAATATATTGATTATTAAATGATATGATATGTATTATTTCAGTTTTGCGAAAAGATTCGAACAAAAATAACAAGAAACAAGATTAACGGGGCTTACTTCAACAACAGAATCACGAGCAACAATGGCGAGAATGTCTGCACAGGAAACGACTCCGCTGCAAGCATTCTCAACTTTGCTCTTTATGCTATCGATCACATCAAAGCCTCTCGCCGAATTGTTATTTGGATTAGCGTACTTCTCGCTGGTGAACGTCGTGGAATTGTCCAACAGGACGGAACCATCGCAGCCCTGCAGGAACAAATGAGTGCGGGATGAGTTGCTTCTCAATCAAGATATCATCCTTTGTTACTTACTAGTTCGTTGTGTTTATATTTTAAAATTTGAGATGGATTAGTGTTTATGATTTTCTACATTAAAAGAAGAATGACACTAGTTAATGAGGTGGATTTTATGCTTTTCCTTATAGCACGATGAAATAAATTTACTATCAAATTGATTACACTAGGATGAAACACTTTTATTACACTAAAATGAAATTCTTTTATTGCAAAATTGATTTGATGACTGTTGTTCTAAATAAACAATTATAAAAAAAATATAAAAAATAAATGGTATATGGATAACTAGAGGATGCATGGATAACTGAAAGTTGATGTATGAATAACTAGTAGGTGATGTATGGATAACTACAGGGATGCATGAATAATTCTACATTATATGAGAATGATATTAATTCTTTGTTTTAAAATTTTAAAATTTGACATGGATTTTATGTTTTTTCTATAACACCATGAAATAAATTTACTATCAAATTGATTACACCAGGATGAAACACTTTTATTACACTAAAATGAAACACTTTTATTGTAAAAATGATTTTAGATGCATGGATAAGTGAAAGTTGATGTATGAAAAAATGGTAGGTGATGTATGGATAACTAAAGGAGGCATGAATAACTGGTAGATGATGTATAAATAATAACTGCTAGATGATGTATAAATAACCAGCAATAGGATGAAATAAATTTACTATAAGATTGATTACACTAGGATGAAACACTTTTATTACACTAAAATGAAACAATTTTATTGTACAATTGATTTTATGACTGTTGTTCCAAATTCAAAATAAACAATTATAAAAACAAATATAAAAAATAGCTGGTATATGGATAACCAGGGGATACATGGATAACTGGTAGCTATGCATGGATAACTGAAAGTTGATGCATGAATAACTGGTAGGTGATGGTAGCTATGCATAGATAACTTAAAGTTGATGCATGAATAACTGGTAGGTGATGTATGGATAAATAACCAATACATGAATTACTGGTAGATGATGTATAAATAACCAGCAATAAAATGAAATAAATTTACTATCAGATTGATTACACTATGATGAAACACTTTTATTGTAAAATTGATTTTACAATAAGATGAAATAAATTTACTATCAGATTGATTACACACTTCTATTACATTAAAATGAAACACTTTTATTGTAAAATTGATTTTATGACCGTTATTCCAAATTCAAAATAAAACAATTATAAAAAATAAATAAAAAATAGCTCGATGCATGGATAACTGGTAGCTATGAATAGATAACTGAAACTTGATGCATGAATAATTGGTAAATGATGTATAGATAACTAACAGATGCATAAATAATGTATAAATAACTAACCATTCTTACAACCAAGCATAAAAAAACAAATAGATTATTTATTATGAAGATTAAATGCTTAACTTATTACCAAAAGTTAAATAACTCTACTCATAACCTGAATTCTTACACTTACATTAACGAAGCAATCGTGGAAGTGAAGGCGAAGAAGCGACGCCCCCATGCGTTTCTCCTTGGCAACCGCCTGTTTCACTGCCGCTTGCACTACCGACAACACCGTCGGACAAGATTTGTTATAAAACGTGGAGCTCAGCTGTCCATGCGCACTATCAGTAATTGAACAGTACATAATAAACACCATAACGGCAGTACATGCACAGCTCTTCATCAGGATAGCCATTTTTGTTTATGGAATGCGCGCTCCAAAAGCAACTAATTTGCTAATTCGCAATCTTGCAGAATGGTTCTGAGAAACATGTGATGGCTGGCTAATTTGTAAGGGCAGATTGGAATGTGCGGAGAAAACTCAATAGATGGAAAAGGACAGAGTGCATTACAAAAGTCTTTGAAGTAGTTGGCTAGATTTAGTGTCAGTCATTTCAACGAAACAAGAGAAGCTTCTCCTAAAGAAGCGTATGACGGTAGTAGTCCTGTGCGCAGTTTTCAAACTGGATGGCCCGCGCCGGACATTGTGGAAAGAAGCGTGTGTTGAGGAATGAGTATGTTTACCTAACTTAGGGTGAGCAGTCTCTGTTACAATTTATCCACGATCGCTCCACGGTCCCTTAGCTTTTATTTTTGATGTGGAAGTTGAATTTATCTTTTTTCCACATGAAATCGAAGGTTTTTCATATTTATGAACGGCAATATAGAAATGGAGTTGTCTAATTACGGGACTTTTTTACTTTTTAGTTGATAGGAAAACCTCAACATTCCACATTATGTAAGATTTAGCAGTGTTTTTGAACATTTTGAAAATTTCGTGAAGATTCATGGCAATAAACTGGTAATAACCAATGGGAAATAAAGGTCAAAAAATCCATCCTCCCCAATGAATGAAAAATATCTCTCAATTAACGAAGAGATTTCTTATCGTTTCTCCCATGTCCCTGAAAATGTAGAGTAGGTGCAAATTCCCCCAATTTGTGGTTACCATAGAATCTATTATATAAATGGGTAAATGTTCTCTCCCATTATGAACAGCAATTGTAAGACCAATCATTGCTGATACAATGACAAAGGTCCGAGACCAAGTCACTATTATCTTCTTTTCTTCCTTTATGTTTTCTTTAAACTAGTATAAAAATTGATCTGTAATAGATGAAAAAGAAAGCTCTGTAGCGCAGAGAAGACGTGGGCATTGAAATAGAAGTTATGGAACAATAGACCTCTGACAATAATATTTACTATAACTAATAGACCTCAGAACGTAAAAGTTCGATGTATTAGGGCTTGTATATTTAAAAAAAATAAAAAAGTTCAAGCACGAATCATTTCTTCTTCTCATTTGTACTCAGATTAGGTTATTTAACTTCAACCCATCATTCGAATCTAGCCGTGCCCAGTAATGAAAAACTCCTACTGGACCACGGCTCACAGCTCGGACTGATATGTACAGTAATGAAAAACTCTTACCATTAGAAACTGGACCACAGCTCAGACTAATATGTACATTGAGACATGAATAAGATTTGAAATTTTCTTACTTGGACAACTTACTCAACCATGGACACTATTTTTATTAAAAAATATTGTCTCTATATCTTTTAGACTGATAAAAATTCGCAAAGTTTCAATGATGCTAAACTTACCAGATAGAATTCCAAGTTTTAGCTCATAATTCTCATTGCCCAGCTAAAGATCTTGTAAGTTATAATCTAAGAGACAATAATTAAGTAAATAGCTTTGATGAACTGTAAAATAAAAATATGAGTCAAAAAGTTTAACTTTCAAAAATTGATAACTTATGAGTCCAAGATAGCAAACATCCAAAATATATCAAATCAAAATAAATTGAAGTATTCATAAGATAGCAAACATCCAAAATACATCAAATCAAAATAAATTGAAGTATTCATGTGTTGGTTACCTCACTCTGTTTTGTAAATAGTATATTGTGAAGTATTCAGATGATAATCCAAACTCAATGTGTCTAGTTACCTCACTTTCTTAAGTAAATAGTTTTTTTTTACCTATTTGATTTCAAAAAAGGGATAAGGTTGGAACTTGGAAGTATTAATAAATTGAAGTATTCATAAGATAGCAAACATCCAAAATACATCAAATCAAAATAAATTGAAGTATTCATGTGTTGTTTACCTCACTCTGTATTCATGTGTTGGTTACCTCACTCTGTTTTGTAAATAGTATATTGTGAAGTATTCAGATGATAATCCAAACTCAATTTGTCTAGTTACCTCACTTTCTTAAGTAAATAGTTGTTTTTTTGAACTATTTGATTTCAAAAAAGGGGTAGGGTTGGAACTTGGAAGTTTTAATAAATTGAAGTATTCATAAGATAGCAAACATCCAAAATACATCAAATCAAAATAAATTGAAGTATTCATGTGTTGGTTACCTCACTCTGTTTTGTAAATAGTATATTGTGAAGTATTGAGATGATAATCCAAACTCAATGTGTCTAGTTACCTCACTTTCTTAAGTAAATAGTTTTTTTTTTGAATTATTTGATTTCTAAAAAAGGGTAGGGTTGGAACTTGGAAGTATTAAATGGTTTATAATTAATAAATATATATAATATTTTTTTTCATTTTAAGTATATATTAATTTTTTTTATGGGATAGAGATATTGAATTATAGGAAAATATTTATTTAAACTAATAAAAAATATTTTTGTTAAATAATTTATAATAATTTATTTTTAAAGTAATATTTAATACAAACTTTTTCTTTATAAAACATGAAACTTTTTCAACTATTTAATAAATAAACAAAACAAAACACTTATTTAAATCTTATAAACTTACTCAATATATATTTTAAAACCAATCATCCATCTCATTCTAAATGGAGTTTAAAATAAACCAATCATATTTTTAAAATAGAATTTCAAAATACTGATTTAATAAATAAACAAAACAAAACACTTATTTAAATCTTATAAACTTACTCAATATATTTTAAAACCAATTATCCATCCCATTCTAAGTAGAGTTTAAAATAGATCAACCTTTCACAATCCTAAGTTAAAATTGGTTAGAGTTGAAAATAGATCCGACCTTTCTTAATCATAAGTTAAAATTTGTTATTAATGGTTGCGAGTGCTTGGTTGACCCGAAAGCATATTGCACAAGGCAACCACATGGTCCTTTGGGGTAGAAATCAAGTACATATGACATTGCATTATTGGCGAGGTTTATTTATAATTGAGAATATCTAACAAATATTGATGATGTAAAAGTGTTTTAGGACAACAACCCCATGGGCCTTTCGGGTTGGATATTTTACTAGATGTAACATTATGTTACATAGTGAGTTCAAAGCACACTTTGGTGGATTGAAGGGTTATAGTATAAGTATTAAAGAGTTTAGTGAATTTATTGAAAGGAGGGAAAATGGATGAAATTGTAATATATAAAAATTAAATTATGTATATTTAAATAGGAATAAATATTTTTTCTCTCTATATATTTTTATTTTAAATTTTGTTTATTTTTAAAGTTAAATTAAGTTTTTATAACACAGCTAAAAAGTGTACATAATTTTTATTTATTTATATGTGTTAATTTCATGTTTATTTTAGTAGCAATTTTTGTGAAATTTACTGCTGATTCTAATGCATATATAGTCTTGCTGCTTACTACAGGATTTGGTGATGATTATGATGGCTGGATCTTTTTGGAACTTTCAGCCATACTCATTCAGGAGATATAATTTGTTTAAACCAGTTTAAATGATGTTGGTCTTTAAGGAAGGCTGGCCTAGCCTATGGCATGTGATACTATACATGTCTTGACCCAACCTCCCACTTACTTCTATTGTACGTTGCAACTAAGCACCTTATTATCTGTTTCACTATGCATTTTTACTTGCAAATTTATTATGACTTGTTGATTGTTATACAGGTTGATCTTGACACAAAAACCAAAGTTGACCGCTGCAAGAGAAATAACAATATCGACAATATCGACGATAATCTTCGATCAACATAAGCCAACGACTCCGACGGCTCGGTACTCCTTACCATCGAGAACATAAGCCAAGATCTTTCGACCGTTTCGGAGGAAACACTTGAGTTACTTCCGACGGTGTCGGTAGATTTAGTTGAGTTACATCGAAACGATAAGCGCAAAAACTTTCCTTTGATACATTCGCGACACATGCCAAAATCCTCCGATCGTTTTGGTGGAAATTCGTGAGTTACTTCCGACGTGTTGGCGACACTGGCCAAGATCCTCCGACCGTTTTGGTGGAAACTCGTGAGTTACATCCGACGTGTCGACGATAGTGTCAAAATTACTTCAACTTGTCGGAGGAAGAAGATAAGTATACTTAACCAAAAATTTCAACGCTCAAACCTTTGGAAAAGAAACTAAGTGTGCAGGATGTACTTAAACTTCTGAGGAGAGGGAAAGAAAAAGAGACTCTGCCTTTGGGTTGAATTATACTGGGTACTTAAAGTTATTAAAAGGAGGTTAAGTAAGATTCGCCTTGACAACCACGATGTGGTTTTTGCCTGAAATGCCGATCCTCTTGAATAAATATTAATGGTGTAAAATAATCATGCATAGATTAGACTTAAAAGATTTTGTTGGGTATAATAAGGATTCGATCCCACGATTATAGGAGTGTGGGGAAAATTAAAACAATTGTTTCTCTTTACAAAGTTTACCTATGCTGATTGATCCCAATTTGATAATAAATATGATAATTAAAATTATCATTCAGTTTTCTCGAATGTCTTTCAGTATTTATTATAGGTACTATCACGTACCCCAAATTGCAATGACATTTTATGTTTAAAAAGACATTATATTTTATTTTTATTGTAAAGTTTGTGATTATTGACCAAGTGAGGTCAAGGATGATTGTAATTAATTATGTTGAATATTTTATTATTAATAAATAAAAGATGAGACAAATGGTTTAAAGAGCCTGTTGAATGAGTGTCTACTCGCCACTAGGTGGAATAGACTAGGGTGAGAGCAAATTGACACATGGCAGCATCCTCAACCACTTCTAGCTATTGCAGGGTGCAACTTCCTTAATTTTGTGGTCATGTTCCCCAAGAAAATGGAACAAGAACAAGTGGCTCATTAAGTGAAAAAATGACCAAGAGACCTAGGCATGCTTATATTTATCCATTGAATTCAACAGGAGGGTGTTAAATTTTTACTTGTGAATTTTCTGAAGTGAAAAATGTGCACAAGAGATTCGATGAGGGGAAAGGCAGAAGTGGTTTGAGTGTGAAGGCTGTTTTTAGAACTAGTGCAGCTTGTTAGATGAGTTCTTTACTGTAGAAGGCAAAAGTATTACTGCTAAATACTTATGTGGAGTTGCAGGGGTTTTATATCCCATACTTTCACCCAGTGCTTTCAACCAGGTGGACCAGTGGACAGGATCGGGGGTCCTAAGACAAGCAACTAAGCTATTTTCAGGAATTGGTTGGGTGGAACGGGCTTCTTAGCATGTTTATCTCCTCTACAAGTTATCAATTCTAAAGTGTTATTTATTTACAAATTATGCAAGTAAAAGTACTTGAATGAATTAAGTTATGATTAGATTTACTGTTAAGAGCGGATAACTTGTTTATGCAATTAGACTGTGTAAATCTGTTGTTTACTGGTTAAATTTCATGTGAATAAATGACCTAGGGTTAGAATTATTGGGTTAATGGATGAAATCCCTTGTTGTATTTTTCCACTCATCCGAAGATGAAGTACTCTAGTACAACATGTTTTCTTAAGAAGCAAACATAATTATTTTAAACATGAGATAAATGTTTTCAATCTACTCTAACTTTCGGAGCTTTCAGTGTTTAGTTAAGTTTTGTTAGTTTTAAAATAATCCTTTCGTTCTAAAACTCTTTTCATTTATATAATACTTCTAGGATTTTTACATAGAACTTTTACTCTAAACCTTTTCCTCAGAGCCGTAACTTAACACAATTATTTTTCCGATCATGATTTTAAATATATATATATATATATATATTCACAATACTATATAGAATCTAGTATAGTTAAACTTTTTAGTAATAATCAAATATTAATATTAAGGTACAAAATATTTTGTTTTTCAAAACCCTAAGCTAATAACATAACTTCTTTATCTATGGAGAAATCTTTACTTTACTGTTTTTTTTCTTAAATAAATAAAATTAAAATAATTTTTTGCCAACTGAAAATACACAGTCTTGGCCAAGAACACTTCTTTAAACTTATCACTTTGTAAACAGTTAGATTATTATTTCTTCTTTATAAACAATAAGAGTAAGAGAATTTATTGTTTAAATTCACAGCATATATAAATATTTCAGGAAAAAAAATATTTACTAATAGAATTGAGAAACATAGCTTTTAAGATAGATTAATTATAAAATAAATTACAATAAAAACATTAAAAATTGTTACAAAAACCTTTACCCTATATTTTCGAATTACTAAGGAATAAGCAAAATAATAAACAAAGGACTATACCAGAGCCATAAGCTCGGTTTGTTATTAATTAAAAACATAATAAATATAATTTCAAATACCATGCGAATTTAACCATTGAACGAAATATGTATTAACATAGTCGTTTTAAGAAAGAGGCTTCACGGTCGGGCTGTTAAGCCCAGGATTCATAAACTTCAGACATCATAAACTTGAGCAGTAGCTCTTTGAAACCTCAAGGGTTTTAAAGAAAACGGCCATACGACCTCATAAACACAGTAAAATTATCATCTAATACATCGAAACGACTAGTATGTAAATGACCGTAAACACCATAGAGTTTTCTTCACAGTAAATCAACGATAGAGGGCACCCAGGGTTCGAAACCGAGGCTTACCAAGGCTTGAAGTCCATATTCTTCACCCGCAGAGAGAGAGAGCACCTTTGAGCTTTACAACTGTGCTTTGCCAAACGTGGGAGAATCTAATAACAAACGACAAAGACATTTGTATTATTATCTAGTATATAAAAATCTTTAAACTATACAGAAGAAAACGATGGAGTTTTTGTTTTACAACTTACCAGTTGAGCCGTAAGTTTGTTAGCACCTCGACCAAGTCTGGAGGGCTCACAAGCGACGAGAAACCAAAGTTCAAACCCTGTAAGGGTCGCGGCAAGCAGATAACGATCAAGTTCTTATCGATGGGCTCAAGAAATGGTGAGCGTAGAGCTAAGTTTCCAGTCCTATTAAGGCCACAAGCTTTTGCGTTTTGGACATTTGTAGCAGAGATCAAGAAGGCCGAAGCCTGTAAGCTCTTACATCCACTATCAATCCCACTGTTGATTTAGAACCGCGTTATTTGGGCAGCCTTAGCTTTTATATGCGTAGGGTTTATATGCCAAACCATTATTCCTTTGACAATTTACCACGTGGAATCCACTAAGCTCAAGTCTTGTATGGGCTTGTATGGTTGGGCTTGCTTTACATAGACCAAGTAGTATTACCTTTTTTAAAGTTTTAAACATTACAATGTTTGCTTAAAGAATATAAACCTTATTTAAAAATATTTTTAGTATGCAATGAAATATTTACGAGATTTGGATTTAAATCATGCAATTATATATATGATTTAAATCATGCAATTATATATATGATAACATATGCATATTGTATGTCTTATAGATATGCTTTGTCAAAATCATAACTAGGCTAAATTATATATATATGTACTTTATGTTATTTTGACTAGGATATAGATGAAATATTTACGAGGTTTGGATTTAAATCATGCAATTATATATATGTGTAGAATAGCATATGTATAATGTATCTATTATAGATATGCTTGGTCAAAATTATAACTAGGCTAAATTTTATATATATATGTTTTATGTTATTTTGACTAGGATATAGATAACGTTTTATGCATTAGAGATATGTGTAAGTTATTATTTATCTCATAGCTAGTTTTTAAACTGATTTGGATAATAATTATAGTTATACCTAGGTTAGCATATTAATATGTACCAAATATACATATGCCTAGGATAATTTTGTTTATCTCTGCATTAAGATATAAGTGTTAAGAATCAAATTTTATAGTGATAGCTTAAAGGACTTAGGAATATCTAAGTAACATGGCATAAGTACATAGCAAACAAAAAAAATTGGAGAATGCACCTTAAAAGCTTTTATTGTTTAATTTGACTTATGCCATAATTTCTCTTATTTCAATACCACTATACATTTTACCAACCCCTTTTTCCCTACGTTTATAAAGCATTTTTGTTTTAAGCCTGGGAAATCTTCGAGGTTGTTTTTTAGACATTAAAGAGAGTTCAAGATGTTTTCTTCCCATCTTACTCTTCGGTCTTTAAAACTTTAGTATCTTACACCATAACCTGGAAGTGAATGTTTACCTGTAAAGACCTGTACAAACATTTTTGTTTCTGCATTAGCTTGTGAAAGATAACTAAGCCTCGGGCAAAAACCAAAAGCCTCTTCAGTAAGACAAGAAAACAACTATTAGAATCTTACACTTGCTAGAAAGTAAATAGTTGATCTCAATACAATACATATCTAACTCATTAACTTTATAGACTCACTTTTCAATACAAATTTTGGATGATGTTAGTAACAAATGTGTTTTAAATGATGTTAGGAAGTTGTGCTAAGTTAACACCCAGGTACTGTGGGCCTTTCAAAATATTGTCTAGAATTGGACAGGTGGCATTCCAACTGGCCTTAGCATCGAATCTTAAAGTTCATAATGTTTTTCATATCTCTATTTTAAAAAGATATGCACATGATGCTACTCATGTTATAAATTGGAATGATATGCAAGTGGAACCCGAAGGAGATTTTTTTGTGGAACCGGATTGTATCCTCGATAAGAGGGAGATCTTGCTTCATAATCACACCATTGGGCAGGTGAAGGTGAAATGGAAGCACCTTAGTCCAGAAGAAGGAACCTGAGAATTGGAAAGTCATATGCGGGTAGCATATCCAATTCTGTTCCAGGGCAGCTCTAAGGATGATGAATAAAGTAACATCGAGGATGATGTTAGACTTAAGGGGGGGTGTATGTCACGTACCCAAATTTCAATGACATTTTATGTTTAAGAAGACATTATATTTTATTTTTATTGTAAAGTTTGTGATTATTGACCAAGTGGGGTCAAGGATGATTGTAATTAATTATGTTGAATATTTTATTATTAACAAATAAATGATGAGACAAATTGCTTAAGGAGGTTGTTGAATGAGTGTCTACTGACCCCTAGGTGGAATGGACTGGGATGAGAGCAACCTGACACATGGCAGCATCCTCAACCACTTCTAATTGTTGCAGGGGGAAACTTCCCTACTTTTGGGGTCATGTTCCCCAAGAAAGTGGAACAAGAGCAGGTGGCTCATTAAGTGAAAAACTGACCAAAATACATAGGCATGCTTATATTTACCCATCGAATTTAGGAGGAGGTTGTTCAATTTTTACTTGTGAATTTTCTGAAGTGAAAATTGTGCACAAGAGATTCGATGAGGGGAAATGAAGAAGTGGTTTGAGTGTGAAGGTTGTTTTCAGAACTAGTGTAGCTTGTTATCCTAGTTCTTTACTGCAGAAGGCATAAGTACTACTGCTAAATACTTATGTGGAGTTGTAGGGGTTTTATGTCCCATACTTTCACCCAGTGTTTTCAACCAGGTGGACTAGTGGATAGACTCGGGGGTCCTAATACAAGCAGCTAAGCTATCTTTAGGAATTGGTTGGGTGGAACGGGCTTTTTAGGCTGTTTGTCTCCTCTATAAGTTCTCAGGTTCCAAAGTGTTATTTTATTTATATTATGCAAGTAAAAGTACTAGAATGAATAAAGTTATGACTAGATTTACTGTTAAGAGCGGATAACTTGTTTTTGCAATTAGACTGTGTAAATATGTTGTTTACTGGTTAAAGTTCATCTGAATAAATGACCTAGGGTTAGAATTATTGGGTTAATGGATGAAATCCCTTGCTGTATTTTTCCATTCATCCGAAGATGAATTACTCTAGTACAGTAGGTTTGTTTAAGAGTCCAATAGAATTATTTTAAACATGAGATAAATGTTTTCAATCTACTCTAACTTTAGCAACTTTCACTGTTTAGTTAAGTTTAGTTAGTTTTAAAATCATCCTTTTGTTCTAAAACTCTTTTCATTTATATAATACTTCTAGGATTTTTACACAACTTTTACTGTAAACCTTTGCGTCACAACCTTAAAATTGTTCTTAACTTAACACAATTATTCCTCCTATCAGGATTTTAAACCTAAATGTGTGTGTGTGTGTGTGTGTGTGTGTGTGTGTGTGTGTGTATAAACTCTTCAGAATACTATATAGAATCTACTTAAACTCTTGGCTTCACACAGTATTTATAAGTAAGATAATAAAATAAATTTTATGGTAAAATAATTATATTATTACACTAGTAAAGAATGCTGATAATTATATTATTAACTCTATTACAATATTAAGATACAAAATATTGTTTTTTTTCCAAAACCCTAAGTTGATAACATAACTTCTTATTTCATTCGAGAAGTTATTTAAAAATCAAGACATATTTTTACCTCCACCTTTTAAAAAGGAACAAACCTTTTTAATCTAAATATTATGAACCCTTAAATACAAACCAGAATCTAGAGCAATCTTTACTTTATTGTTTTTTCTTAAATAAATAAAATTAAAATAAATTTTTGCCAACTGAAACTACCCAACCTTAGCCAATAGAACTTCTTTAAACTTATCACTTTGTAAACAGTTAGATTATCGTTTCTTCTTTATAAACCCTAAAAGAATTTAATGTTTAAATTTACAGCATTTATAAATATTTCGGGGAAGAAAAAAAATTTACTAATAGAATTCAGAAACATAGCTTTTAAGACATATTAATTATAAAATAAATTACAATAGAAACATTAAAAATTGTTACAAAAACCTTTACCCTATATTTTTGAATTACGGAAGAATAAGCAAAATAATAAATAGAGGACTATACCATAGCTATAAGCTCTGTTTGTTATTAATTAAAAAATAATAAACAAAATTTTAAATACCACATGAATTTAACCATTGAACCAAATACGTATTAACTTATTCATTTTAAGAAAGAACTTTCATGGCCAGGCTGTTAAGCCGAGGTTTCATAAACTTCACATATCATAAACTTGAGTTGTAGCTCTTTGAAACCTCAAGGGTTTTAAACAAAATGGCCATACAAACTCATAAACATAGTAAAATTATAATCTAATACATCAAAACGACCAACATGTAAACGACCATAAACACCACTGAGTTTTCTTCACAGTAAATCAACAACAGAGGGCACCCAGGTATCGAAACCGAGGCTTACCAAGCCTTGAAGTCCATATTCTTCACCCGCAAAGAGAAAGAGCACCTTTGATCTTTACAACTGTGCTTTTCCAAACGTGGGAGAATCCAATAACAAATAGCAAAGACATTTGTATTATTATCTGGTTGCGTCGAGAGGCGCATTCTACAGCCCGATATGAGGTAGAAGTGTGATTCCGTGCTCAACGTGGAGATGACACGTGTCACATAAAAAAGTCGGCTTATATATCTATATCTATACAAGTCGGTTTAATAAATAATAATCTTAGGTGTATATATATATATATATATATATATATTTGTAAGTAAATCAAAACAACTATACACACTTCAAAACAATACGTACCAGCTGAACCTTCGGAATAAGGCTGAGAGCAATTACAGATTTGTCGAATGCGTATAATTTAAGTTTCTATATGAACTGCAAAACGCTTCTCTGTTCACAAGAAGGTATTTGCGGCAAGTTACAACAACATCCTTTAAGCAACCTTTAAAATAAAACCATAAATTAATGGAGACTCCTGCAGTTATCTCCTCGTTTAAAATACGCAATGCTCCTCCACTGTGAATGCCCTTCAAACTATATATTTTGGGTTTGGTAAGGCTCGACCTTGGGCATGCAAGTTTCACATTTTCGTCACGCGCAGTGAGGAGCAATCTCACCTGTACGCATATTCTGTGGCAAAACCTTTTTAAGCGCATCTCTCTCCAAAACGTTATCAATATAAATGAACGCCTACACTTCCTTTAACACGTCTTCCATCTCTCGCTGTCCATCTTGATACTTCCTAATTTCCGGAACAGTCGCTTTAGGTCCCATCAAGTCTTTTAATAGTTTCTTTTGTAAATCTATTATATCAGGTTTTGAATCTATATCTGTAAATAGTTGAACCTCTGAATATTTACATCCTCCAATTTGTGAGAAGACCGCATCTGCGAGGGCGGTCTTCCCCTTTCCTGCAAAACCATGGATGATAACTGTGACGGCCTTTTCTTCACTTTCACATTCCAAAAGAGCGAGGACCTCCTTAACGGACTCTTCGATTCCAACTGTTGCAACAAGATTCAATGCCACATCCATATTTAAGTTATAATTAATAAAAAACTTACAAATAATTTAATTTGACGATATATTTACCAGCATGTTTAGGATATCCTTTCGACAAAGGGGACTTCCCCTCATGCTCAACTTCAGTTAAAACACGAAGACCTATTTGAACATTGATTTTACTGTACATGAATTGTAGCTTTTGTGTAATACCACTCAGATCCTCATTGTCTTTTGGCGCTTTGAAGAACCTGCAATCAAACAATGAAATCCCATTAAAAACAGTTGTTTCTGTGTATTTGGACAACAACCCTCTACTATACGTACACATCCTTCTATTTCTGTGTATCTGGACAGCAGCCCTCTACTATACGTACACATCCTTCTACTTCTATTTCTATGTATTTGGACAACAGCCCTCTACTATACGTCCACATCAATTAACAACTGCAGCCTAGTGAATAAGATTAATCATATCAGAATGTTGAGTACTCACTTTTTCCAAAGGGGAGAATCTATCTGAGTACAGCACATTATCGCGCCTTCAACTAGCAATGCTGTTGCATCTTCAGTTACAGTCTCCAATCCTTTCGGGCTTTCTTTAAGCTGTTTAACAACATTTGCAACACAACACATTTCCTTCAAAAGTCTCCGGCACTCCTCTTTGTTGCTAGAAAGCTCTTGATATCTCTCCAGACTATATACTACAACAAGAAGTTCTGTGGTTGCAAGGCTCGCGTGTCCCACTCATTTTAGAATTCCTTTAACAGGTCCAGATATATCATCTTTCTGAACACCATAAAAAAGGAGAATACAAATTTAATATGAAGTATACTTGACTTTCAGTTTTAGTTATTTCAATGAATGCAGTCGATATGCACCAAAGCATCAAGACGCTCTAATCCTGATGACAGGAGCTCGCATACTTTCTTCCAATCTGGACTGTAATCCAATAGCTGGGAGCCGATGGTTTTTTATGTGGTCGTTTTTTCTAACAAAAAAAGAACAAAGAAAAAAAATATATTCAGATCAGACATAACAAGAACAACAACACTATCATTGTGATCTTTTGATATTGGATTATCATCATTATCTACAAATACTAAATCATTACGTAAATATTGAAATATCAGTATGTGAATATTGAAACATCATTATCATCTACAGCATAGATACTGCAACATCAATATGTAACTACTAGAACATATTATTCATTATCAATATACCAGCTTAGATCCAGCTTTACCCTGCTCTATCATGCGCTGAGAGGGATCAAATATTTCCAGATGCAAACCTTTTTTTGGAGTGCAATTGTTGAAGCAGGGTTTGCATCTCGAAATATTTGATCCCTCTCGGCGCATGATAGAGCCGGGTAAAGCTGGATCTAAGCTGGTAGATAAAAATCTATAGACTATACAGAAGAAAATGATGGAGTTTTTGTTTTACAACTTACCAGTTGAGTCATAAGTCTATTAGCACCTCGACCAAGTTTGGAGAGCTCACAAGCAGCGAGAAACCAGATTTCAAACCCTGCAAGAGTTGCAGCAAGCAGATAATGATCAAGTTCTTATCAATGAGCTCAAGAAATGGTGAGTGTAGAGCTAAGCTTCCAGTCCTATTAAGGCCACAAGCTTTTGCGTTTTGGAAATTTGTAGCAGAGACCGAAAAGGCTGAAGCATGTGGGCTCTTACCTCCATTATCAATCCAATTGTTGTTTTAGAACTGCGTTATTTGGACAACTTGAGATTTTATATGCTTAGGGTTTATGCCAAACCCTTCTTCCTTTGACAGCTTACCATGTGGATTCGTTTAAGCTCAAGTCTTGTATGCGCTTGTATGGTTGGGCCTGCTTTACATAGACTAAGTAGTATTTCCTTTTTGAAAGTTTTAAACATTACAATGTTTTCTTAAAGAATATAAACCTTATTTAAAAATATTTTTAGTATCCAATGAAAATATTTATGAGGTTTGGATTTAAATCATGTAATTATATATATATAGAATAGCATATGTATATTGTATCTCTTATAGATATGCTTTGTCAAAATTATAACTAGGATACAATTTTTATATATATGTTTTATGTTATTTTTACTAGGATATAGATAACGTTTTATGCATTAGAGATATGTATAAGTTATTATTGTATCTGATAGCTAGCTTTTAAACTGCTTTGGATAATAATCATGGTTATACCTAGGTTAGCATATCAATATGTACCGAATATACATATGCCTAGGATAATTTTGTTTATCTCTGCATTTAGATATAAGTGTTAAGAACCAAATTTTATAGTGATAGCTTAAGGGACTTAGGAAGCTATAAGTAACCCCTAACATGGCATAAGTATATAGCAAATAAAAAAATAGAGAATGCACAGAAAATTTTATTGTTTAATTTGACTTATGCCATAATTTCTTTTATATTAGTACCAATATACATTTTACCAACCCCTTTTTCCCCACATTTATAGAGCAGTTTTGTTTTAAGTCTGGGAAATCTTCCAAGTTTTTTTTCTAGACATTAAAGAGAGTTCAAGATGTTTTCTTCCCAACTTACTCTTAGGTCTTCAAAACTTTAGTATCTTACACCATAACTTGGAAGTGAATGTTTACTTGTAAAAGACCTGTACAAGCATTTTTGATTCTGCATTAGCTTGTGAAAGCTAAGTAAGCCTCGGGAAAAAAACAAAAGCCCCTTCAGTAAAACAAGAAAACAACTATTAGAATCTTACACTTGCTAGAAAGTAAACAGTTGATCTCAATACAATACATCTCTAACTCATTAACTTTATAGACTGACTTTTTAATTGTTAGGATATTTAGACACTTAGGAGTTAGTTAAGATCAACTTGTGTAATATATCCATTTGGTAAAAGTGTGTTTCTTTAGTATGCATTAGTATGCATTTGTAAATATTCTAATCCGACGGTCACGATATGTTCTAGACATAGAGTGATCCGACGGTTCAACTTCTCTTAGATCATACCTACCATTGATCCATGGCTTAACACTCGATTGGTCTATGATCTCTATTTAAAGAGCATAGAGGGTCCTTGGCTAGTTGATCAATTATGCGAAGCTCATGTAACTTTTTTTCTTTTGCATAATAAATTTCTCCAAGTAGCTATTTGGTTGGGGTCGTGAACTGTTTCCCTCTCAAGGGTTTTAACCACGTGACAAAATTCAGTGTGTTGATATGTGATCTATTTGTGTGAAGCAATTGTTCAAGGTGTTTAGTATTTTGGGAGAACCCTATGTACCCAAACATGGTATCAGAGCGTTTATGAAGAGCCGTTTTTAGTTTTGATCAAGATCTGGAACTGGTGTTGCCAAAACTTTCAAAGGGTTTCTGGTTCTAGATTTTCTATGCATTTATGGCCTCTGGGAGCTATTCCATTGTATCCGGTGTAGAAATTCAGACCAGAAATAGATTAATTTCACTCACAACAAATTACAATTGATCATGCAAAATTGTCAACAATGGAGACTGAATATGGAGCTGTAACACAAAATTATATTAACTCAGTGTACAATAGCCAACCCTGTAATAACATAGGTTTTTGAATATATAGAATACATCAAGATATAGAATGCATAAGGAGGCATCCAAAACTAGCATAAAGCAGGCTTATCCAAAATAGGCAAATCCCCCATAGGTGTAAAAAGCTGATCCCAAATCTGTCATGAGGCTCACGAATTGGCAAGGGTGCATGGGCAAGCTAATGAGTGGTGGAATGGCAGCTCATACATGCTTTTGCATGGAGGAAAGAGTGGACGATGAAAGGGGAATAAACAAAGTTCACCTCACCTAGTCTTGCTTTCCTATGTGCCTTAAAACACTGAAAAAGCAGGGAATAAAGCAGAAAAAAGCATATGGGCACCTAGGAGGCCAGGAATAAAGTAGATTTGATTCCTAAGGCTTCCCCAAGTGCTACATGAGTCAAATATGGCAAGTTTGACCTCTATGGATAGGCAATTAGCAACTTGCACATGGTGGGACTCATGGACTAGGCAAATAAGACAAAATAAATGAAATAATGTCTAAGTGGGTAATACTATGGGTTTGATTATTATAACACCCCCCCTTAAGCCTGAATTTATGAGTAATAAATCAAAATATAGGGCCTGGAAACAAGGCTTAGTCACCCTTTTTACATACTGCAAGTCCATACAACCAAGGAAAGAGGCAAAACCAACTTGGGAAAATCCTCCCTTAAACATGGACTGTAAAACAAAATTGTAGAATCTTGTCTCCACTCATGCTTTGACAGCATGATCAGCAATCCCCAGCAGTGATTTGACATTGCTGAAGGTCTTCTCACAAAATGCATTTGTGAAGATATCAGCTACCTGTTCTGAAGATGAACAGAAAAGTAGGTGAATGGTGCCATCATGCACAAGCTCTCTGATGTAGTGCATGTGAATCTCAATGTGTCTGGTTCTCTGCTTTTGAACTGGATCCTTGCAGATTCAAATGGTACTCTGGTTATCACAGTAGATGGTAGTTGAGTACTCAGGTTCGAAACCACACTCTCCAAGTAAACCCTGCAACCATACACATTGAGTTGCTGCAATGACAACTCCTCTGTGCTCAGCTTCTGTAGATGAGAGTGCAATGGCACTCTGTTTCTTGCTTGACCAGCTGATTGGCCCTTCTGCAAGCATGAACACAAAACCTGAAGTAGACTTCCTGTCTGTGCTATCACCTGGCCAATCACTGTCAGTAAAACCAATTAACTCAAGGTTAGAATTGGCTTTATAGAAAATCCCATGTGTCCTTGCTCCCTGAACAAAGCTAAGGATCCTCTTGGCTGCTTTCCAATGGATCTCATGGGGCTGATCCAT
>LPNX010572780.1:11731-25389 GCA_001517045.1 Pseudotsuga menziesii
AACACCATCATCCTCCACTCTCTCTCACTCCCCAAATCATCCAATTACACCTAACCTACACCCCCCTATCTATTCTACAACTCTCTCTCTCACACACACACACACACACATACACACATCCATAGGTCGCCCCATACCACTAAGACCCTCCCTTCCACTCTATCTCTCTCTCTCACACACACATCACTATTCCCCCCACTACCCCTAATGCCCCCCCTTCTCTCTCCCTCTCTTCCCCCAATATTCTCCCTATCTCATACTATCCCTTCCTCTTCCCCCCAACTCTTACTTACTCATACTAACCCCCTGCCCCTTGTCTCTCTCTCTCCCTCCCGCATAAATATTACTAACTCCTTCTCCACTCTCTCTCCCTCCCCAACTCATCCAACTACACCTAACCCCCACCCCCTATCTATTCTCCAACCCTCTCTCTCTCTCTCTCTCTCTCTCTCTCACACACACACACACACACATCCCTTTGTCTCCCCCTACCACTAACACCCCCCTCCTCCACTCTCTGTCACTCCCTAGCTCATCCAACTACACCTAACCCAAAAACCCTATCTATTCCACAACCCTCTCTCTCTCTCTCTCATACACATACACACACAAAAATACAAATACACACATCCATAGGTCACCCCATACCACTAACACGCCCCTCCACTCTATCTCTATCTTTCCCACACAAACATCCATATTTCCCCCACTACCATCAACACCCTCTCTCCTCTATCTCTCGCAATGCCATAACTTGTACTACCCCCCCCGTCTTCCCCACCATATCATTATAGCTCCCACTGCCCCCCCCCCCCCCCCCCCCCTACTTCTCCCCTTCCCCCTCCCCCCCCCCCCCCCCCCCCCCCCCCCCCCCCAACCCATAATATCCCCCCCTCTTCCTCCCAAAATCTTACTTACTCATACTAATCCCTGTCCCCCCCATTTCTCTCTCTCCCTCCCCAATAAATATTTGTTTTTGTATATAGATATTTATCCTGTTCTTACACATATTATCAAGCCTTAATTTCTTCATGGTATCAAATATGATATTTATATAGACTCCCAAGTACATTTCCATTGCTTTCACTTCTTCTCTAACTGACTTGTACATCTCCAATTCTTCTCACATTGTTCCTAGTCATCCATACAAAATTGGGTTATCTTCTCCCACAAAGAATTTTTTGTTATTCTTATCATATGCTCCCCTTCGACATCCACTTTTAGCTTAGTGACTTTACTCTTCAATTCAACAATATCCTTTTTTAATCATGGATGTTATCTTCTTTCTCTACTACTTTTCCCTCTATCTCTACAATTATTTCCTCCTTTTGGAATATTTCATCCCGTAACTCTTTGATTTTGTCATATTTCTCAACCTAGTCTTGTACTGGTTGTTGATTTGGTTTAGTAAGTATGGGTGTCTTCATCCATGACATCTATGATATCCTTTTCAATGTTCTTATTTTCAATCTTGCTTGTAACATCTTATACGCCTTGTAGTAGGGATTTCTCCCTTACTATAGGGCAGAAATGGCTACCTTCCATCTATAGGACGGAAGGATAGGGTTCCTGATGGTAATGCAAGAAAAATGAAACTGAAATGAAACTAAAGCAACAAGAACAGGAAAGAAAGAAATGCAAACCCCTCTACACACAATGTTATGGGTTTAGATCCAATACCCCGCATACAACTTGTTAGAAAACCTTCAAACAAACAATGGAGACCTGCAAGAACATGCTAGGCCATGAAACCTGCAAGCAAAGATAGGTTAGAAAAACTAAAACAAACAAAAGAACACAGAAATTATACCTTCTTTTGGTGGAAATGGGCCACCATGCCCTAGCTTGGAGAAGCACCTCTCTTGAGAATGGGGGAGCTATGGCTCAATGGAGGAATGGAGGAGAGGGAGGGTGAATGGCTTGAGAGACAAATGGTCTCAAGGCACTCACTTGGGCAGCATAACAGTATGAAAGGAAGTAATGATTTGAGAGTGACCCCCACCCCTCTATTTATATTTTTTTGGGGTTTTTTAGGGTTTTAAGCCCCTAGTTGGGGCTTTATCCCCCTTTTTGCACTTTTAGCCCCTTTTTCCCTATCTTTAGCTCCTTTTGGGGTTTTAAGCTCCTTTGAGGGGTTTTGGCCCATTTTTGGAGGCTTTAGCCTCTATCAGAGCTATTTTGGCTCTTTTTAGGGGATCTTAAGCCCTTTTGCTCATTCTTAAGTCTTTTTGAGGCTGTGGGGGTCCAACGGGGTGAAATGAGGGTCATGCATGGGTGTCCTTGGGTGGTGTAGGCCATGTAGAGCTGATTGAGGTATTTTTTGGGTTAACAAATTCCCCCCTAATGTGTGAGGGTAGGAGCTCATCGTATGGCTGATGCACATCATAGGATTTTCTGTGGAGAGGTGATGCTTCCTTGGCTGGGGCATGGTGGATTTTGGTTTTTGTATTAATATGGTTCCAATCAATTGGTGAGATACAAATAATGTGTGACATGTATATGGACAAGGCAGGAATTCCCATGCTTGTAACAATGTCAAAAGAATAATGTGATCTATGCTCTATAATACAAGAGCCGATCATATACAACTGATGATTCATAGTGGTTGCCTCACTGAGAGGCTAAATACAATACCGATCTGAAGAACTGCTTTATTGGGACCATGGCATTCTCATGGAATGCTATATCTTCGTGACTAATAGCCTGTTGGATCTGAAATGGTACATAGATGTATGGACTCATTGATGGAGAGTCAGAGTGTCTGTGGTATAAGTATGCTGAATCAATCATAAATATATACAGAAGCGCTATTGGGGCTTCTGAAAACTGTCTCCAACGCAACCCATAAAATCATAAGGGACATGAACCTGTTTAGGTCCCTTGAGTAGACTCATTAATGTGCTAGAGTTAGGTGACATCCAGGGTCTTTGACCAAATACTAAATGGACCAATACCCTGTACGAATCTCAACGGTGCAATGATGTAGTTGGAGTCGAGCACGTGAGAAACAACCATCCCGAGAGGCACTAAAGACTCCTCTCAAGTGGTCCAAGGAACTCATTAATGAGGTTAATGAAACCAAGATACAGGGACCTTTGTTTCTATCCTCTGGAATATGTGTGATGTCGTTGACAGAGGGAGACCTGCCCCTAGTCAAGGCAATGATGTTTCTTTAACCAGAAGCACGAGGGAGATAACCGAAAGATGTGAGGCAATATGCGGAATAACCCACTGAATGGGGAGGGGGGGGGAGGGAAAAAGTTGAACAGGGGCAGGGGGAGTGTAATAGACTCAAAATTCCTTTGTTTAGAGTATGACGGTAGGGCGATCCAGGCAACAAATGAAATTGACTTATGGGAATGGGATCATAGCTGTAATACCGGGAATGTCACTACAGTTGGGAAATACTTGGGGGAGGTAGAAACTTTTGATATTGATGGGATCCAAGGAAGACACATTACAGAGTACTCTGAACAAAGGTGACCCAAAGTGGGAATGCTGCCAAACTATTTTCTGTGGGGTGGTGTCTAAAGACACCAATCATGGTACGATCTCGTGGATTTTTTGTGAGCCCGAGAAAGTAAATGCTCGATGGTACTATCAATTTTAGAGAGTCTAAAAGCACGAAGAAGACTCCAATGGGGGATATTTTTCGTTGCTAGTCTCCTGTGCTCAAAAAAGGATAAAAGTATACATAGGAGAGCTCGCCCATCCTTTTAGGGGATGGGAGACTTCTTTACCATTGGTAGTCCAGTCAGTCCAGAAAAGGTTAAACCTATACTGATTAGACAGTCATTTAGATACTTTTACGAGCATGAATGAAACCAAGTTTGCTTGACAATATTTTCTTGATGAGAAGGCTGGAAAAGAGCTTAACGACAACCCATGGTGAGATTTTTCGTAAAGTTTGACCCCTCTTCCCGAAAAAGCATAAAAGTATGCAGAGGGGAATGGTCTTGGCTTGAATGTTCCAAGGTGGTCCTTTTCATTTGATGGTCTACATAGTATGCAAAAGGAGATAAACGAGATGATGTAGATGCCCCTTCCTATACTTTAATGAGTGGGAAAGGAAGCAGCTACACTCGACCATATTTTCATTCTTTTAGGAGTTAGAAAAGAGATTAAAAGAAACTCTAGTATGGTCAGTCTATTGTTGTGGCACAGGTGGTGCCCCATGTTGGGATGGTGGAAAGTGGTCCAAAGGTTAGCTGCGCAGTATGGATGGAGCAGGTGGCTCTTAAACATAGCAATACATGCACAAGATAGATCACGGCAGAGGCATGTAATTTAGTGTGACAGAGGCACACAAACTGAGGTGGCTCTCAGATAGAGGTCAGAAGAGTAGTGTGTGAATTGTGGTGGATGGACTTGAATACATGTGATGTGAGTGCAAGTATGGAGGCAATTATATGCCAAATGCATGCAAAATAAATGAACCGTCCTTCGGGCAGTGGCCTGGGGACCCGCATAAGGTGCAGTGGATGAAGTAGATAGTTATGTGTTAAAAAAAATGATGTTCCTTATGGGCGGTGGTCCGAGACCCCACATGAGTAGTGATAGGAAAGCATGATGCAAGTACAAGTCTGTAGACACTTGCATCACCATGATGTAACTCGAAAATCGAGGTAAATTCTGGGAAGCAGTCCCAAAATTTGTTTTTAAACATGAGACGATGGTCTCATAAGGAGATAGAAGACAAAAATTTGAGCCCAGAGGTGTGAGAGGTGTCTTGAACAAGCTCTGTGACTCTGAATTAGTAGCTAATGGTGCTGCCCCCAAATGGGGGTCTTTCATTTGTGGTAAGAACATTGCAAAAAAAAAGGGAAAAAACTACGCTATAAGGGACTCATAGTGGTGGTATCAGGCATAGAATCTCTTGAGGTAGAGCCCGTTACACTACTTCTTCAAGAGTCGATTGTCTGAGTCAATGAAGAGGTATTCCCCCTTATTGAGAAGAAGGTCATTGGCAAGGTGGGGTGACGAAATCTGGTCTTTTATGGAAATAACCAATTCCACACTATGGTTTAAAGGGAATGGGGTAAAACCGGAGGTGGTCTTACAGATCTCCTCGTCATCGGGTAGGTGGTGTCGGGGTAGATCAGGTGGATCTTCCACGATCGATGAGACAAAAGGGCAACTAGTGCTAGCAATCATGTAAATGCTATTTGTTGTGGTTTTGGTGTCCCTGCCCATAGTCTCTATTGGAGAAAGAGGGGCATGCCTTGAGATGGGAGGAGTATTTGATGGACCCGAAGGTAGGTGCAACATCATCTCAATTGGATGGACATGAGTCAACCCATATTGGGGCCTCAGAGGTAGGGTAGGTGGTTCAAGGTATCACGGAGGAACTCCTAGTGTCAAATCATATAAATTATGGGTTGCCAAGACATACTTGCTCACGATCCTGAATGGTAGGAAAAGGAAAAGGATCATGTTGAGTGGGAATGAACCCCACTGTTTCCCTGGTAACTGAGGTTGAGGTTGCAACTAAGGTTGTGAATGTTGCTGGGGTTGTGGTTGCATATGGAGCTGCAACTGTTATTGGTGCTACGGCTGTGGATGGTGCATGTCATCCCATGGGTATTTTGTGGCTATTAAGGCTTCAAGTATCTCCTCATCATTGCAGAAGTAACGAAGAGACATGTCTAATGGATTGTCATTAGTGGTGGAGACACCGAGGGTCGGTAGAACTGGACATCATGTAAATGGACATGGTGTCCGAAGAAGGTGGTGGGGGGTGAACTTCTTTGATTAGGGTGATCTTAGATTCAAGGGAATGTTGTCGGAGGTTGGCTAGAGCCATTCGAAACTTGGACAAGTCTTGGCAACGATGAGAATAGTGTCCATACAATCTGCAAAGGGCACAAGCATGGTTTGTTCTCAATGACTTATTTCTCATGATTGGCCCGCTTGGAAGTTCAACCACGGGGAGATTTTCCAGTGTATCCATGGCATCCAAATGCACATGGATTATGGGAATCTCGGGGAAGTTTTGAGTTGGATGGCCTTGTTCTTCGCAAACGACACAAGGCAGGATGCGTTGAGGTTTAGTGGTAGCTTTTGCATTTTTTCCCCTTTCCCTTTTTGGGTGGGGCAGTGTGGGTCCAGGTGCGATGGTTGGTTTTTGCTGGCTGGGTGGAGGATGAGAATCGACCGCAATGGGTTGTATGGGGGTTAAGACTACCTGGGGCATTGGTGGTTGAGCCGGTGGATTGAGATACCACACGAGAATTCCCAATGTAAATTTGGGTAAGTTTAAGGTGGTCATTATTGGCTTGCTCATGACACTAGGTGGGGAAAAGAGGAAGGGAATTGTGTGGACTAGGGAGGAGCCCAGATAACTCCCTGATGGTTGTATGTGGGGATGAGGTTGTGGTTGAAGTTGTGGATGATGTTGTGGCTATTCTTGATGTTGTGGCTGTGGACAGTGTTGTGGTTGGGGCTTGGACTACGGTTGTTGTTTGGGTGTAGCAGTGCTGGATGAGAGCATGCACAAGTCTATAGTCTCATTTGGTGTCGACGATGGTGACACTAAGGGGAAAGGAACCGTCATGGTGGTATCGACAAACAACCTAGGGCCCACATTCAACAATGGGGAGGCTGGTATGTTTTCAACCATGGTGTTTACTGCAGGGATAACATTGGCATGTGTGGTTAGTCCTTGTGGATCAATGGTGTTGATCATAGGGATAATGTTGGCAGGTGCCATTAGCCCTTGTAGATCGTGATAAGTCAGTTGGTCAACCGTCATGATTTTCCCTTCGTGGGGGAATATCATGAGATGGAAGACAGTTGATGCTATGGCTCTCATGGCATACATATAACTTCTTCCAAGGAGAAGGTTATAGTCCAATTGAGTGTTGACAACCTCTATGTCAATCAGAACTGTCTTTCCGGCTAATATGATGGGGACATGGGGGAGGATTCCTTGGGCTTTAGTGGGGTGGCCATAATAAGCCCATAGAGTTGTGGAGGATGGTTGCAGAATTGGGGATCCAAGTTTCTGCTAGACTAGGGTAGACATAACACATGTGGATTCCCCCTCATCCACTATGCACTGGTGCACGACCAAAATTCAGATAGACATAGGAATTTGAAACGCAATGGTTGATGGCATTCGCGGTTCTCCCTTTTCTGTGTCGAATGTAATCAACTTGGATTCAGAGGGGTCTACGGCCCCAAGGGCAGCTAGTAAGGCTTTCTGCTACATTGGGAAAGTTTTGAGTACCTCAAGAGAGGACATGGCGGTAGGTGTTTGGGCCAAATCATCCATGATGTTGTAGTTGACAGTAGCTCTAGCCGTGGCATTGTGGAAACCCGACATATGGGGAGGCACATGAAAGGGGGTAACTGAAGAGGTGCATTGATTGTTTTATATGTAGATGTTGCTGATGTGTCAGTGGGTTCAGTGTTGTTTCCATACTGATTTCGTTGGGTTTGCAGATTGACCTCTTTAGTGGTCATAGCTAGTAGGTGGTGGACACTTGTTTTTGTTGTGGGAGGTGCCCCCGAAGCGTTGGGATTGGGTTGGGGAGGGGGTGCAGTTTCCACCAATCCTTGCACTGGTAATGAGTTTTGGAGCACCATAGGGGGAGGTCCTTGTGGTTTTAGGTTGGGTTGGGCTTGGTCCATTGTATTGGTGGCATGTTGAACCTCATTTCTAATGGCTTGTTTAGCATGAACCATGAAGGAACACTTGAATGTGTAATGCCCATAGACCTCACATAATGTGCATGGTTGGTTTGTTCGCAACGGAGCATTGCGTCTTGGTGCATTTGGTCATTGAGGATTTTGGGCTGGCTGGTTCGTCGCAACATTGTTGGGAGAGTTTGGTTGTTGATTGCCTCCCTACGGTTAATTGTTGCCTTGGTTCTGGGGTCGGTTGTTCCTGGCTTGCCCTTGTTGGTTATTGGGGGATGGCTGGTTGGGACAGTTTTTTTATGAAAACACTAGTCCCAATGGAGAAGGTGGAGTAAGGGCGGTGGCTTGAATAGCTTGCAACGGTGGTGCATAGTAGACTTGGGTAGGTGTCAGTGCCACAAATGTGGGAATTTGTCCCACATATTGCTGTGTCGACCAAGCTAATGCCTGGGTCTGCTACGGTGGCACAGGTTATGCATAAGAAGTTGTGGCTCCGGACTAGGACATCATTCTTGTATAGTCCAGAGTTTGGTTTTGGTAAGCAACACTAAGGGTGTTGCTTGGTTGTGGCGGTATTGTAGGTGGTGTCGGACGGTGCTGTGGTTGGTGAGAGACAAAACCTATGATGCCATCTGCAGCATGGGATGCCCCCGGTGCATCTTGGTAGGAGGTGCCTTCCCAGGGAGTGTCTGGAATGATGGTGTAAAGGTATCCAGACTATGCATAGATCAGATCAAACTGCTAGGATTTCAAGATGGCCTCCTCTTCGGATTGGGGACGTTTGGATGCGATGTCCTTTTCTATAGGTGGGAGCAAGGTTTTAAGGAACCAATCTAGGAAGATCCTATCATCAAGTTGGATCTTACACAACTACAGCATCGCCGCCACTCATGGATGTGGTTAGTTATGTGGGTTGTAGTGTTCTGGTGGAAAGATAACAAGATATCCACCCCTTGGTCATATCTGACAAGGAGTTGGAAATATTGCAGGAACATGAAAGCCAGGGAGTTGAAATCCGGGTACTTTGCTTATGGTAGCTCAATGTACCACTTGGATGTAGCACCTGTGAGGATGCATTGGAATAGCCTTAGCTTGATTGAATCATCTACAATGTTGTTTGATGAACACCATAGATGAAATTTCATGATATGGTTTTGGGGGCACTCCCTGCCTTCCCTTCAAACTTGGGAATGTGTGAGGGAATTTTGGGCATGGGAGGACAAAATTTTTGATGGTGAATAGGGTCATTTGTTAACCACGCCAAGTTAGGAAAGTTGAGACATGCCATGAAAGGAAGGTTTGACCCCGGGTTAATGTGAGATGGGGTAGCCATGGTGGTGGGGTTTCCAGGTACATGATGCACCTGCATAGTTGGGGGTACTTGTGGCACCATTATGGATGGGCCAGTGCCCCCAAGTGTGGTAGGAGGGGCAGTGTAGGTGGAAGGGCCATTACCCCCATGTATCCCAAGTGGGACAGTGTGGGTTGAAGGCATACTGCCCCCATGTGTTGCAGGTGGGACAACTTAACTGGTCAATATGGGTGGTGGTAGCTGGCTTATGATGGTTTGCATGACCATGCTAGGGCCACTTGCAGGGGTGTTGATAGTGGTTTGTGGTGTGGACATGGGTCCACTAGCAATTACTACGCTGAAAAATGGATTCGGGTTTGCACCATCCATGGAGCTTGATGGTGTAGTGTGCAGATTCGGTTCACACTGATATGGGTCTGAATCTGAATCAAAGGCTATGTGGCCTTCTGAAGGCGTGGAAGGTCATCAATAATGGTCTCGACAATGTCCATTTATTGACCCGAACTGTGGTGGTTCACCTCTTAGGTGTGAGGAAGAGCATGAGGGATCAATCATGTCAAATTTGTATGTCAAAATGGTGGTAATGATTTTTGGACCTCGGTTTCAATGGCTTCCTATTGGCTATAGGTGGCCACTCGGCCACCAAGATTTCCAGAAGATAGCGCTTGGATTTTTCCTCACCAGAGTGCTACTCAATCGGTGGGGGTCGCTGCCCGTTTCGCTTGGCAATTCCTCTTAGTGACCAACTACTTTGGGGTTCCCGTGGTACTCCTCACAATGAGTTTCTGGGCTGACCCCAAGCACTTCCCATGGTTACGGAAGTCAGGGACTTATGTCCTCAAAGACTGCAGATGTTTAACTTAGTGTAAATTGTAAATTTTACTGGCTCAATCAACGTCATGAACTAAGTTGGGTTGATTTATATGGTATGGTGTGTATGTCTTTTGTTTTTCTATTATATCTGGTGGCTGCTTAAATGGTTTATGAATATTCTGTAGAGTTCATAATATTGTGAATGAAAGCAGTAAATAGTAATCATAATTTTTTAGACTTGTACCATTTGTGATCTTGAACTATGATAGCCTGATTAGGTGACTACCTTGCACCTATATTTCTCTTCAACTAGGAGGGGGTGCTGTTCTCTCAACACAATGGGACTAAGCCCATCCATAGATCCACAGGTCACCCTCCGAATGCAAGGTTGGTCAACAGGGAGGACGCTGAGCATCGTGAGAATCCCTCCTTGTACACCCCCTCTACCTTCCAAGTCACCAATTTTTAGTGGCTTCAAAAATTAATAGGTAAAGTTCCTATTACTATATGAGTTTCACCCTTCGTCTTATCCTAGAATACCGTAAAGGGTGATGACTGGGTAGAGGAGGAAGGGCTAGGAAAGATGTTGATTTTAGGTAAATTTTAATCAAACTATGTTCATTAACCCATTAAGCATTGATTTACACTTTGATTTAATCAATATTTGTTCTGTAAATGAAATGAACAGAAACAGAAACAGAAACAAAAATAAAAATAGTTTGGATGGATAGAGGCAGCTGAGCTGCACTAACAATCATTAACTTTAAAAAAAATCAAACTTTGAGTGACATGTCGCTCTTTTCGGGTCAAATGTGGCGAGGGGGTCACCAAATGTTTCTAGAAACAAGCGAGGGGGTCGCTCAGAATTTGCAGACAGAAGTGGGATGACTTCTGGAAGGGGTCGCACCTTTCGGGGCTAAATAAGTGACTTGGTCGCACCTATGAGGCCAGAATGAGCAACCTTGTCCCCTCTCTGTGCCTGATAAGAGAAACCTACTCCAAAAACTAAATTTTTTTGGACCCTGAGTCAGATCTGGCCGACAGTAACCTGTACTATGGCCAAATGGACTCGGATTTGCCTTGAGGAGGCTTGACAGTAATTGGAAATGTAAATAAACATGAATCTAAGCTATATTATAACAGGAAATTAAACTAGGGCAAAGAACAAAACTAAAAACTAAAAATTTGAAAAATAAACCTAAGGATCCTTTTGGATCGACCTGGTATGGTTTCCAGTTCTGTAGTAGGGATTTATCCCTTACTACAGGGCAGGAATGGCTACCTTCCATCTATAGGATGAAAGGATAGGGTTCCCGATGGTAATGTAAGAAAAATGAAGCAAAGAGAACAAGAAATAAAGAAATGGACACCCCTCTGCACACAAGGTTATGGGTTTAGATCCAATACCCTGCATACAACTTGTTAGAAAACTTGCAAACAAACAATGGAGACTTGCAAGAACATGTTAGGCCATGAAACCTGTAAGCAAAGATAGGTTAGAAAAACTAAAATGAACAAAAGAAAACATAAATTATACCTTCTTTTGGTGGAAATGGGCCAACATTTCCTAGCTTGGAGAAGCACCTCTCTTGAGAATGGGGGAGCTATGGCTCAATGGAGGAATGGAGGAGAGGGAGGGTGAATGGCTTGAGAGACAAATGGTCTCAAGGCACTCACTCGGGCAGCATAACAGTATTGAATAAAGGAATGATTTGAGAGTGACCCCCACCCCTCTATTTATAGCTTTTTTGGTCTTTTTTAGGGTATAAGCCCCTGGTTGGGGTTTTAGCCTCATTTTTGGGATTTTAGCTCCTTCCTCCCTATCTTTAGCTCCTTTGAGGGGTTTTGGCCCCCTTTTGGAGGCTTTAGCCCCTATGAGAGCTATTTTGGCTCTTTTTAGGGAATTTTAAGCCATTTTGCTCATTCTTAAGCCTTTTTGAGGGTGTGGGGGTCCAACGAGGTGAAATGAGGATCGTGCATGGGTGTCCTTGGGTGGTGTAGGCCATGTAGAGCTGAGTGAGAGATTTTTTGGGTTAACACGCCTTTTGTTGATGGTTCTACTTATTTTACATTAGAGTTGACACATTCATTTACCTATTATGTGGATATTGAATTATTTTACATCTTCAATAAGGAAATATTCCACTGAAGTTCATTAATCTCATCATTTCTATCCTCAACTAGTTTTTTAAACTGTAACATGTTTGCATATATATTTTCACCCTCTTATTGGTCTTTCCTTAGTTCATGGGTTTGAACTAGCTGGATTATTGGGAGATTCAGTTGATTTCTAATATGAGTTATCTCATTGTATTTTTCTTTCAAAATATTTGTAGGATGAGCACCATCACTTTCTTAATTTGCACTTAATGTAATGATTCTATTTTCCAAGTCTTTAATTTTGACATGTTTATCCCTTACTATCACCTTCGGTACTTTCCATAATTAATCAAATCTTTCTAAAAAAATATTATTTTTGGTTTAATAGATTGAACCAACTCCTTACAGATCATATCACTATTTTTTTATTATAAAAATCTACTTTTTTCTAACTTCTCAAACTAGCTGAAATCTACATGGTATTCATCAACACTCCAAACAACAAAGCTAGTAGGATATGGAACCACAGGTTTGTGTTATATGAGTTTTCATTCAATGGGGATAAATACCAAAGTCCCTAGTCTGAGTGATTCATATCTAGAACAAAACACCACAAAGATACATACTTTCACCTAGATCACTCCAATGATGACCAAATGTAAAGTAAGAGAAACTCACCTTGAATCTGACATTCTTCCTCTCTACCTCCACAAAAATGCAATCCATCTTTGCACACACTAGTACCTACAACCAATAAGATACAAACAAGATAAAATTAGATGGAACTAATGACTATAAGACTGGTATAATCAAATGGCCAAGGAGATATCATATAACATGATAAAGACAATCAAGTTACATGAATATTGTTGGAATTTCAAGTGATATTGAGAGGGGGGGGGGGTTGAATCAGTATTAATCAATATATTTAATTTTTTTCCACTTAAAAAAGTTAACAATAAAAGTAGAGTTCACACAATATTATCGTGGAATCCCAATAGGGAAAACCACCAACACTTTCTATTACTGTGAAATTGTATTTACAAATGGTTTCTTCCTGCAACTACAGACAAGGATGCTACTACACCCTATTTACTGGTAACTACTAGAAGGAGGCTAATAGCCCCTCATTTATGAATTACTACTGAAGGGATGATTTGACACCCTTTTTACCAGCTACTACTGCCTTATAGGCTTGTATCATGCACTAGATCCTTCCAACAACCCTTATTTGATAATTCGATCTCTGACTTATGTACACCTATGGATCTTCCAATTGAATGTATAGAGACTCTTATATGAAAGTTTAAAGCATTGTTTATATACCCTCAAACGTATCTCTTCATATAACCATCACGTATCATCATAGTGACTTTCCACAAAAAAAAAAAACCAATTCTAAATTAGCTCTATGTTTATCATTTGTAACTCTATTTAAATTTATCAGTCATGACCTTCTGAAATTTCTTTTTCGCAACGTCCTTTCCACATTTTTATTTATGTAAAGTGGTGTGCATAATGTTCTTTTCTACAACTATATTTATGCAATTATCTTTCCTCAATTAACCTTCTGCGATGATCTTTCTGCAATCTCCCTTTCCACAATCTCGAGAAATCCTTCCTTCCGCAATTGCGAGTTGCAGATTGTGGGTATTCTTTTTTAATTTTCTCGAAACTACTTCCACTTTTCATCTTCCACAATTGCAGATTGCGGATTGTGGGTTTAATTTTCATATATTCTCAAAACATTAATTCTACAAATCTCTTCCGCAACAGTCTTCCCATATTTTTA
>LPNX010572789.1:0-11107 GCA_001517045.1 Pseudotsuga menziesii
ATGTTAACACTAGTACATGTGTATATTAACACTAGTAAATTGCCGCTCCTTGAGGTTTTTTGCGCACCGGGCCCAAGTCCACGAGGTGTCCCTGAACGGTATCTGGAGGTGACCTGCAACTCACCATAGATCGATGCTCGGGCCTTCGATCGATGAACCGTCGATTCCGTTGGATTCGTGACGTGGGATTTTAGCTAGGGGGGGGCCTCTCCCTCCTATCCATTGCCCGATGAACTCCGTCTATGGTGGTTTTTGAAGCTAGGGTTTCACTCAGTAGGGGACAATGTAGTCACGCCAACGAGGGCCAAAGCTGGAAAGCCACGGATGGTGGGGATGCGGTTGGCATTGCCATATTTCCCATGCACAAACACACTAGCAGGAGTTGATAGAATTCAAAATTTCCGCTCCGTGAGGTTTTTTGCGCACCGGGCCCAAGTCCACCAGGTGTCCCTGAACAGTATCTAGAGGTGACCTGCAACTCGCCATAGATCGATGCTCGGGCCTCCGATCGATGAACCGTCGATTCCGTTGGATTCGTGATGTGGGATTTTAGCTAGGGGGGGGGCCTCTCCCTCCTATCTATTTCCCGGTGACCTCCGTCTACGGTGGTTTCTGAAGCTAGGGTTTCGCTCAGTAGGGGACAATGCAGTCACGCCAACGAGGGCCAAAGCTGGAAAGCCACGGATGGTGGGGATGCGGTTGGAATTTCCATATTTCCCATGCCCAAACACACTAGCAGGAGTTGACAGAATTCAAAATTTCCGCTCCGTGAAGTTTTTTGCGCACCGGGCCCAAGTCCACCAGGTGTCCCTGAACGGTATCTTGAGGTGACCTGCAACTCACCATAGATCGATGCTCGGGCCTCCGATCGATGAACCGTCCATTCCGTTGGATTCGTGACGTGGGATTTTAGCTAGGGGGGGGCCTCTCCCTCCTGTCCATTGCCCGATGACCTCTGTCTACGGTGGTTTCTGAAGCTAGGGTTTCGCTCAGTAGGGGACAATGCAGTCACGCCAACGAGGGCCAAAGCTGGAAAGCCACGGATGGTGGGAATGTGGTTGGCATTGCCATATTTCCCATGCCCAAACACACTAGCAGGAGTTGACAGAATTCAAAATTGCCGCTCCGTGAGGTTTTTTGTGCACCGGGCCCAAGTCCACCAGGTGTCCCTGAATGGTATCTAGAGGTGACCTGCAACTCGCCATATATCGACGCTCGGGCCTCTGATCGACAAACCATTGATTCTGTTGGATTCATGACGTGGGATTTTAGCTAGGGGGGGGCCTCTCCCTCCTATCCATTGCCCGGTGACCTCCGTATACGGTGGTTTCTGAAGCTAGGGTTTCGCTTAGTAAGGGACAATGCAGTCATGCCAATGAGGGCAAAAGCTGGAAAGCCACGGATGGTGGGGATGCGGTTGGCATTGCCGTATTTCCGATGCCCAAACACACTAGTAGGAGTTGACAGAATTCAAAATTGCCGCTCCGTGAGGTTTTTTGCGCACCGGGCCCAAGTCCACCAGGTGTCCTTGAATGGTATCTAGAGGTGACCTGGAACTCGCCATAGATCAATGCTCGGGCCTCTGATCGATGAATCGTCGATTCCGTTGGATTCGTGACATGGGATTTTAGCTAGGGGGGGCCTCTCCCTCCTGTCCATTGCCCGGTGACCTCCATCTAAGATGGTTTCTGAAGCTAGGGTTTCGCTAAGTAGGGACAATACAGTCACGCCAATGAGAGCCAAAGCTGGACAATGCATTTCATGCCAACGAAGGCCAAACTTGGAAAACCCTATCCCTAACTAGGGTTTATTGTTTAACATGCATGTCCCATTACCATAACCCTACCAAGAAAACCCTATTCCTAACCCTAATCTTATCTTACTGTCACAACTCAATTCAGAATCAATCTAATGTCGAACTGAACTTTTTAAAATCCGATGGACTTATGCTTCAAATCATGTTGATTCACAAAGTTGGTTCTCAGTCTTTGGATTCTATTGTAGTTCCTTTAATGCTGAGTGATTAGTCATTGGGTGCATGAGGTTTGTTGAATAGTGTTGTTGGTTGTTGATGAAATGTAAAGCATGTATTGCACTTAGTTTTATTAAATTACACTTGAGCATTGACTTAACTTGTAATTTAATGAATCCAAACTCACAATTTTTAATTAGATATATCCAATTGGTGTGCAAGTAGTGAGTTCATTGAAACCTTGAAATACATTGTATATTGCACTTATATTTATTAAATTACACGAGCAAGAACTTTGACTTTAGTGTGCATGTATTGATATCATTGAAACCTTTAAATATAATAGTTTTTTCTTTTGATTTGTGAATAATAGATAATCCTCACAAATCAATACAATAGATTGACACAAGAACATGTGGAAACTGAAAGAACAAATTCAAAGTGAAATGTATATTGCCTCCTAACAAAGCTTTTTCCTATAGACACATGATTATGATTGGAATGTTTTCTGGATTATCAAGAATGGGAGTGAATGTACATTTTTGTCATTACGTAGTTTATTGTAATTGTGCATTGTTCTCAAATTTATAACTGATATCTCCATACAATCGTAAAATCTATAAAAAATTGGGAACATTACACATAGAAACATTCTTCGCCACACATGTATAATCACACTTAAAAGACTGAACCATGAATATCTCAAGAGCCTTGATATGAAATATTTTTTATACCATGAAAGTTATAATACAAAAATATAAGGCCTAGATCTATGGCCTGTCAATGTACATGTATCAAAAACATATTTGATGTACATGTGCAAACAAAAGTACATCTGTCCTGCACCGCGCCCCTATACTCTAACTCCGGACCGTACATAAAATACATATTTGTCCTGGAATAACACATCAAAGTTCTAACTTTCTCTTGTTTTTCCCGGACCCTGATGCTCTTTGGCTCCGTCTACGACCACTGTGCATCTCTGGCGACTGCAAATCAATGACAATATTTCTTGATTAGGTAACTGAGCTAGTACTGTCCATCAATAACAAAGTTTGAAAATTTAAAATATAACTCAATTGTAAATAAAACAAAGACTCACTGCATCCGTCGGGGGTAGAGGTGCCTGTGGTGTCGAGGGTGTAGGTGCCTCTGCTGTACTCGACCTTGCAGCGAGCCTCATTGCCATGCTTCTCTGTGAATAAAAAAAATATGTCAATTATCTCAAGAATTATCAACATGTACATGAATGAGAAAGTATTAATCAATTATGTAAAAAATGAACATTTCACTGGAAAAACCATTTCTAGGGGATGAGGCTGGTGCTCTTCAGTAGTAAGAGGAGTCGTAGGTTGAACATCAACCTCAGTTGCATGCACTAATGGACCAGGGCATGGCTACATTCACCAAATGATTAAATAGTTAGACATCGTGCATGTCCATAAACAATACAAATGAAATGTACAATTACAAATATTCAAGTAGATGTACCTCACAGTGACTTATCCCTATTGTAGATACGGCATTGACAGCGGCATCAACAATCCCACTAAGGTCTGGCATGGATGACTCTACATCCTGATGCTGTAAACATGCGAAAATAACATTAAGAAAAACCACTTGTGAAGTGAATACATAGCTAACCAACAACTGCCATTGGAAGTGTGTACATTACCGTGGGATGAGTAGGTTGATCCTCATGCACAACCGCTCTGTTCAAGGAAGAGGGACCTCGTCTGGTGTAAACAACCCCCTTCTCTATGTTTGGACTACTGGGAGATTTAAACCAAAGAGGTGGTGCAGGGATCTGTGATGACATCTGCATTCATAAAGTGTTACCATAGTTAGACATGGATTTGAATGGATGGAATAATATGTACTGAAAAAATAACATGTTGTAATATACTTACCCCTTCCTGGGACATATCTCCACCATGGGAGTGACCGCTTCCATCAATTTGGTGCTCCTCTTCAGATGCGTCTAGCATCTGCAAGTTTAAAAATTATATTTACATTAGCGATCTCTATAAAGGAGTGTACAGTAAGAAATTTAAATAATTTGAACAAGATTCAATCATAACCCATGTACTTACATTCTTTAAGTAGTCGTAAATGCCACCTTGGACTATGTCGTTGATATTAATGTCTTCGGCATCATGTTCCAAGTGGGCTTCCTGTAACTTCAAAAATTGTAAATATTAGACATTTTAATAAATTAATCAAGACTAACACATGCATTAACAAAATTATACATGTAATAACAAAATGACAAGTGTTTAAATATTACCTCAACTATGGTTCTCTGGGTCTCGGGTACAACCACACCGGGTGCAGTACCACCCCCGTGAGAGGCATCAAACTCCTGCAAGAGTAAATATTGCATATATATTACAAATCTTTTAATATGTTAGATATAGTATGGAACAATTAAAAATTGAGTTCAATAACAGAGTTTTAAAACAAAGTCCTTACTTGACCACCAGTCATCGTACTGGTACCATGTCTTGGTCTAGGACCATAACAGGGTCCCCCACACGATGTGCAGACGTGCGGCTCGCTCTGAGGCACATGGGATGTCTGTCTATCCCCACCAACAGATGTCCCTCCACCACCAGAAGCTTGTGGTTGTACACTAGCAGAGGAAGAGGGCGCTCTCTGGTCAATAGTGGCCGTGTGTCGAGAGACCATCTCAGCTAGAGTAAAAAATGCATCCTGTGTCTCGGAAACCATGTCATGTGCAGGAGGGATGTCTGCCCTCGGTAGCTGGGCATGGGGTGCAGGTATATGTGGATTGGCATCTCTATGCCTAGCATGGGGTCGATGTTGGGGAATTCCCCTACCAACTCCCTGGAAGCCCAACATGTCAAAATAGTTGACATGTTTCCCCATCACAAACTCTGCATACAAGTTTTGGAGGAAGTACATCGGTACTTCCCTATTGTTGTGAGGGGGGATGTCAAAAACCATGTACCACCTATCCATCCAGTTGTCTTTGATGGGTGGAAGAGTGCACCACTCAATAGAAATATGTGGCCTACTGATCTCCAGGATGTCATCCGTCCCAGGCAGTCTAAACAATGAATAGATGGCTTGTTTTGTTATTTTAAGCTTTTTTACCTCATTGTAACTCAAGCCATTATCATATTGTTGCCTTTTTCTCTCCCTGTAAGATGCGATGCTATACAATGCATCATTCGATCTTGCAATCGTATCAACAATAGATAACAATGAATCTGACAGGGAGTGGCAGAGCTCATCTCCACCCCTCCAAGCTGAACCAATCTCTCTCAAATGGCCAATGAACCTCAGTATCTATGCATTGTTACGATCCATAGTAGCCACTGCAATCATAAATACAAATAAAATATCATTAGAAATATAAACACATGATATAATGACATATCTAAGAACTGAAAACTATATAACTATTGACATATAAACTAAATCTATCATGTAAATTTAAAGATTGATCTTGAATTTTACAGTAAAGAATAGGTGGCATAAGCTATTTGGAGTGTTAGTCTATTCATAAGATATTTATTGTTAATGAGAGGGGCTATTGTTGAATGAATTTGGTAATCAATTTCTAAGCCATTTATTAATAATGAAGATTATTATCATTTTGATGAGGGTGATATTCAATGGTTATGGTAGCTATTGTTAATGAGGGTGACTATATTTCTATGAGAAAGGCAAGGTAATTCCTTTAGATGAGGCCACTTGTCAATTCCTACATCAATAATTGTTATCATAGATACAATGGGATGGTTTGGATCATATCACAACCAACTATATAAAATACACAACTTAAAGACTCAACATTAGAGTGTACAAAATGTCGAAAAAAAAAACATGACAAAGAAAAAATCCCAATATATTCATTTGTTTTTTGAGTTAATTGGGGTTTTGGTTTCCATTGGGCATGGGAATTTTGTTAAATTGTGTTGCATGGGTACCTGTACCCAGGGGTCGGGTACACGTACCGGTACCGAGTACTTGGGTATGGCAATGGTACGTACCCAGACGTACCCTCACGTACCATGAACAGTGTTGCCGTACCGAGTACTTCATAATTTTTTTTGGGTACGTTTGGTGAAAATGGTACGGCGTACCTCGATTTTGGGTATGGCTATGGTACGGCCAGTATATAAAACTAAACCAAACTAATACAATTTGTTCCCATAGTTGAAGTCTAGTTCTAGCGATTTATCCTTCTTAAAACAAATATGTAGGAGCTATGATAGGATTGGTGGGAATTTTCAACCCCAAGATTTACATGGAAAGGTTGTAGGAGATTTTTAACTCAACATGGATAATTCCTCACTGCTGTTTTGATTTGAATTTTTGTTTGAATAATGTATCACTGCTTGAACATAGATTTTAATGGCAATTCTTCACATAACATGCTCATAAATTATAGCAAGGAAATAACATTAACAATGATTTAAATGGTTAATAAACAGACACCCAAAACATAGTAAGAAGGTGCTTTTTACATGCATGTAGCAGCCCGTTGACAGATCTGGAAATGAACGTTGAGATACCCAAGTAATGTGGCCATACAATGTGATAGCAGTGAGAAAATCTTATAATGGCTGAGATCTAAAATGTGCTGTAGATGACTATTGGGAAAACTTCATCTTTTACTTAAATATTCAGATCTGGAAATGAGAGTTATTTGACTCACAATACAGAGTTATGAAAGTACTATAGCAGCCTTAGAATGTGCTGGGACTGACAATCAATGGATGAAGAAGTAGACTCTGGTATAACAAATCCTGTAGTAGCTTTATTCTTCCCAATGCGCCCAATGGAAGTATGTAAGCACAATATAAGAGTGAAGATTTTACCACATTGATATTTCAATTTATGGCAGCCTGGAAACTACTGGTTACACTCTTCCCATGAATCATTTCATCTATAGCAATAAAATATTGAACTTCTTCTCCACATGAAGACCCATGACTATATACTGTCAGCGGGCATTAACAATATTGACGTGGGTGCTGTATATACAAATTGACTTAATGCTTCTGGTGATTAATAGTACATTTTCTATTGTGAAAATGACTATGTTCCTTCAAATTTTTTAGAGATGGAATTTTACAATAAATCAGAAGTTTTGCCATAGAGCATATTAAATTACTTTGAATAACAAAATATGATAGCTATTTTAAGTTTTTTAAAGATTCTTTTAGAAATGAAGTAGCTACACATGATTCAACATAGAGAGGACTGACGTAGCATTCTTTTAGTGCAATTGTTTTACCTCCTAATCATACTACAAAATTATTGTAGACAAGGCAAATAAATTGATGTAGAAAATGAAAAAAACATGAAAAAAATTGAAGAAATTACCTCACAAAGGGAAGGTTAATCCAAAGGTGGAGATGGAGGGCTCAAGCACACCCAAAATTGCGTATGCACAATCGAGGTTTCGTCTTCATTCGTCCAATAGCTGCGCCGAAAATGAGAAAATGACGGCCTCGGCCGGTTTAAAATAAAAAACAGGTTTTAACAATCGCGCCTTCGTTTTAGCAAAGGAAATCGTGCACGCGATTAGCTTGACTAAAACAGAGGCGCAATTTTGTTTACTAGCCTAGTTGGCATGACCATTGCCAGCCTTGGGGCTAGGCTTGGCAGGTTCGGTGTTGCTTGGGTTGATTTCTTTTTTTTGGATCAAGAGTGAATGACTTCACTCCACCATTGCATCTAAAGGGTCCCTCAACTTCTTGCACACACCCATTACATAGGGAAATTATAACAAAATAGAAAAATATAAATATTTTTCTACTATTTCCATCGATAAGCATGAAGAAGCTCAAATAAAATTGTGTAAATAAATAAACAACAACTCTTTTGCATCACAATTTCTATATCTCCACAAAAATCCTTGTTCTGGAGATTGGAGCGTGGAGTGTGCACCTCTTAAGTCAGAGTCACAATTCTCTAGTTGATGGTGAGGTATGGAGTATTCTAATAAGGGAAATTTGAGAGAAATATGACTCAATCAAGGTGAGCAGTACGTGAGAGGTTCAAAATAAACAAGAATTTCCTAGAAAAAATAAAAGAAGTTCACTTGTCAAGAATACATGTCTTATTTAATGGGGTTTTCATTGTTATCATTATATTGAATTTTGCTGGCAGAATCATGGAACATATATTCCATGGTCATTTATACATTTAAGAAGTTTATGTCTTACTCTCAAGTTAGATGTGAAGTGTTGGAAAATATGCAAAATTATTATTATTTTGGTGTTACATAGTAGTAATATTTTCTATATAAAAATGCCACAATGTTAACTTATTTGAATCATTTCACAAATACTTCCGTGCTATTAAATAAGGTCGGTATGTAAGGCATGTCCTTATACTTTCTCCTCAAATAGCTAGCTCTTATACCTGTTTATTAGGGGGTGCAGAAACCACTGATCTAGTTATACCGAAAGGATTATTAGGGGTACAGGAACCACTGATCTAGTTATACCAAAAGGATTCAAGGCTAGAACATGTAGTTTGTCTTCACAACAATGGATTGTTCTGGAACTGGATAACGATTACGATCATCATACTCTTTACAATAATAAATCAGAGGGGGCAAGGTCAGAAAAATATCGATCTCTAAACCCAGTATCTGGACCGAGAAAAAAAGACGGAATCGAGAGGCGTATGCTGCTAGGAAATATGATCGTCGGTTAGCTACTGGATATGCCCATTTGTTAACTTATTTGAAGCGTTTCACAAATACAATGGTGACACTGAGGACCTAGCATGGAAATAATCCAAGAGTCTATATTACTCTTGGAAGAGGGTTTTGAATTCATTTTTTCTTTTCAATTTTTTATATTTTTCAACGCTTCTGAGAGATGTTCAACCCATGCACATTGAAATTCTAAAAAAAATTATGCTACTAAATTATGATAGATACCCAAATCATAAAAGGGACAATTATTTGACAGTTATCCTACTCCCAATAAAAATACACGAACACAAAGTTAGTACTTCCAATTTGTGCAGCTACAAAATTCGGTTGAATAATTTGTACGAGTTATTTCTGTGGTGCGGTTGAATGTGGTTTGTTCGTCATAACTTGTTATTGTATGCACAGCGTTAGGCCTTTGACAATGTTGGAATTTGATTAGTAAAATGAACATTTTGTTTATGAAATTTGGCAAAAATTTATAACAGAAGATAAAAACAATTAATTAAATATGTTTCATTAACCATCAATTAATTTATCAATAATTACTGTGTCTTTCATTGCTAAAACCATCAATCCATCCTCCCTATCTCCTCAAAGGTTCATCTGTCCATGTCGAAGGCTATATTAGAGAAGGTTATGCAATTTCTGAGGAGTACAAATCACTTGATGCAAACGCAATTGAATGCTGCAATTGTTAGCTACCTCTCAATGTTCTAGTATCATATAACTAGCAACAACCACATTAAATTAATAATGTGTTTGAATATGCCGATAGGCGTAAATTTAAGCACATACTATAGGGAAAAACATTAATATAAAAAGTATGTGCTTAAATTTACGCCCATCGGCGTATTCAGACACATTATTAATTTAATGTGGTTGTTGCTAGTAACGGGTGCGCGCATAGACATATCTACAAAGTATTAATATAAATAATATTGTTTATTTAATTATAATAATAATAAATAATAAATAATATATTTATTACCATATTATTTACTTAATATAAAACATAATATACTTAAAATATGTCTAATACAATGTTTTTCCGTATAGTATATATGAAAAATATATTGAAGTTAATTATATCCAATATTTATTATTCACATGTTATAAACTAACCTAATAACATATATCATCACAAATTCATAGTAACCTAGCCATAACGTTCCATAACATATTATTGATGTACCAAGTCAGCATATGTTCATTATTATTAGAATGAAGATGATCAACGTCACAATGTGACATAACCAACGTTTTTCTCTATAGTATGTATTGTGTCGCAAAACATACGAAGATGTGACATGAAACCCTTGCAAATTGTGACAATGTGACATAGCCTTTGTTTAATTTCACAACGTGACAAATACATTGGGGAATGCAAGCATTCAAATACGGCGTCTGAGGTTGCCAAATGGTTATGATAATCTTCCTTGAAAATGTCACATCGCAACGTTAGGATTTTTAATCAAAGAATAATATGTTGGTGAAAGGTTTTATTAGATTCTAATAGTACATTATTTAATTAATATAAAACATTAAATAAAACATAATTCCCTAATCGGTTTTGTGAGATTATGTAATTCATTGTAATGTTGGATTGTAAGTTTTTTTCATAGTTGGGTCTAGCTATGTATACAATGGTTTTCATGTTCTATTTCGACATACATAAAGTATTGATAGAAATAATATTGTTTAATTAATTCTAATAAATAATATCGTTTATTTATTACCACATTATTTAATTAATATAAAACATTAAATAAAACATAATATAGGTAAAATATTATTAATACAATGTTTTTCCCTATAATATATATGAAAAATATATCACGAAGTTAATTATATCCAATATTATTTATTTTATATGTTAAGCATACTTTATTATTTAATACTTTCACAATTACTTCTTTTAATATCGATTTGCAATTAATTACATGACATCATTTAAATAATGTGTCGCAATATTACAATTAGTAAGACATATCACAATGTGACATAACCCTTGATTAATGTCACTAATGTAACATAACTGTGATAAACGTCATAATGCGACAAAACACTTATTAAACGCCCACTCTCGCATTATTAATGTGTCACATCTTTGGTTGTGTTGACATATACCAACCAAACACTGTAACAAACCATGGTTTAATGTCGTAATGTGATATAACCCTTGATAACGTCGCAGTGAAACGTAAACCTTGATAAACATCATAACGCGACATAACATTCTGATATGTAACATAAACTGTGTTAAACATCACAATGCGACATAATGCTTATTAAACGTCCACTATCACATTATTAATGTGTCTTCCATATGGTTGTGTTGACATATACCAACCAAACACTGTAATAAACCATGGCTTAACGTTGCAATGTGATATAACCCTTGATAACATCGGAGTGAAATGTAAACCTTGAAA
>LPNX010572813.1:0-20732 GCA_001517045.1 Pseudotsuga menziesii
TTACAAGTTTTATAATTTTCTTTTAAATTATAATATGTTAGAGGAGAAAGGAGGTACCAATAGGTAGGATAAACTATTCTCACAACAATGATATTAATGTATAGCCTTATAAGCTATTATTTCTCATTTCCTATTTATGCTAGTCTATAAAGAAACTTGCATATTTTTATAACATAAGTCAAGAATATTACTAGAAGTATCTAAGGAAGCTTGAATATGCTTGTTTTATGCTACATTGCAATAACCTATATCGTATTTAAATGGACATTTTTTAATTCATTTTTGTTTTAATTTCTTTCAAATTGTAATTATATTTGTTTTATCATATATTTTTATAGCAAAATTATCCTATTGCTATATATTTTCAATCTCTTCTTGGGAGGCAGGTACTAAGCAACTTTGTTGCTTATTCCACTTGTTTTAGTTGGAATCTGATTATTAATTATTATGTAATTATGTTTCGTGCGTCAATTATGCAATTTGAACCTTTTATATTTATGTTGTAATCTGATTACACTATTGATTAATGATAATTAACGCAATTTGAACCACATATATTTATGTTGTATTCTGATTACACTAATGATCAATGATGATTAACATAATTTGAACCATGTATATTTATGTTGTAATCTGATTACACTAATGATTAATGATAATTAACCCAATTTGAACCATATTTATGTTGTAATATGATTATACTTATGATTAATGATGATATGATGAAATTTGAACAATATATATTTGTAATTTTAACAATTCTACCTATAAAATGGTGCAGAACGGTTTAAAAAGTTTTTAAAAAATATCAAAAAATTGGTGCAGAATGGTTTAACGTTTAGCTTACTGCACACAAAAACAACATAGGAGATAACTCTCATCTCCTAGCAGTGGGACTATAATATCATTCTACAGTTGGCGTTGTTTTATGAGAAATCGCCATCACAATAATTGTTTGCTACATATCCTTTTTTTATGAGAAGCAAGATTCTATGTCTTTTGAGGATGCTAGTCCAAGGGGGTAGTATAAGGGTAGGATGCTCATTGGCTTATTTTGACAAGGCTGGAAGGGTAGGCGACCCCTGTATATCTAGCTTGCAGGCTATTGGATATATTCTTAAGAGGTCCTTGGAAGGGTAGGCTACCCCTGTATATCTAGCCTGTATATCTAGCTTGCAGGCTATTGGATATACTCTTAAGAGGTCTTGAGAACCTCTTGAGAGGTTGTTGTTCCCATGGTTAAAAAAAAATATAAACGCTAACAAAAAAATCTTTAATTGTTTCGAATTATATAGAGCAATTCTGGTTGAAATCGTAATCTACACAGCTTAAATTGTAATTTTAATTTTAGTTATTTGGTTAATTTTAAAATTGGTTATTTAATCTTAAAAAACTAAATCTAATTATTAAAATTGAAAAAAAACCATTATAATCAACAATTTTAACCAACAATTTTAACTCATTTCCAATTTCTATAAAAATTCACAAAAAAAAACGAGGTGTTTTAGTTGGCTTTTATCATACTCGGATACCGACGGCTCGTTACCAAATACTTCAACGGCGGAATTGGAGACTTCCTTGTAGTCATGATCTCCAGCTTATTGAATTGTAATTAGGACTTTTGATACTTTAAAGTTTATTCATTTCTGAGAATTTAGTATGTTGCAAGAAACATGTGACAGAAACTGGAAGATACCGAGTAGTATGAGATTGTTGTATGCTGACCAGATTCTGAGATGGACAAGACAGAAAGGCAGAATTTAAGAAACAGTGATTAGGCCGCAGAAATGGTCACTTGCCCTTTGCCAGTTGTCAACTGTGGTAGGTTGTAGACAGGATCACTTGTCGCTTTCCAGTTGTGTTCTATCATTGATCTGCATCCTTTTTATACCAATTCATATTACACCCCTTCTCATCCCATGTTTATTGATACCAACATTGCTATTACAGAGAAATCTAGTTGATCATTCCCCTTTCCCTCTGTTTTTCATTTTTCAGTGTTCAATCAACATCCACAAGAAATCTGTCAAACTGACATCAATGGAAGGGCTCATACCTTGCATTTACAGAGCTGTTTTTCGATTCAGCTCCATTAATCAAATGTTATCCTGTTTTTCATTTTTCAGTGTTCAATCAACATCCACAAGAAATCTGCAAACTGACATCATTGGAAGGGCTCATACCTTGCATTTACAGAGCTGTTTTTCGATTCAGCTCCATTAATCAAATGTTATCCCGCAGCGGCAGCAGGAAAAAGATATTATTATCAGGAGTAAGCTACTGACCCGACGATTTTGCCTCGGACGCACCGGCCCTCCGACCACCGGACAGGCCTTCCTCCTCGTCGCCGGCCCTGTTCACCCACCGTCGCCGCATGCCTCCGGTTCTGTCATCCCTTCCGTCTCCGTTAGTTTTCAACGTCGTTTTCCTCCGTCGTCGTCACCGTTAGTTTTCAACGCCGTCTCCCTCCGTCGGTTGTCGTCCACAACGCCGTCTCCCTCCGTCGGTTGTCGTCCATTCAATTAATTTACCCCGAATTCAAACCTCCATCCAGCGAGAAGAACTTCTCCGCCTCTTCTCAGCGTTCCGATCCCTGTTCTAAACTGCATTTCCAGCGACTGCCTTTGCTTAATGTGAACAACATCCCTGTTCTCTGAGTTGCGGCAGTTCTGAACAACAACTTGCTCGTCCCTCCATTTCCAGCAAATGCAAGTTAGTACAAACCCATCTTAAATTTTGAATCCATCAATCCAATCCACAGCTAATTTGATTTAATGGGCTGTTTGTTCGAACTCAGAATATGCATCCGTGAGCTTTGCAACCTCCGGCTGTAATAAAAACAGGATCGTGTAGACAGGCGTCAAAATTATGCTCCGGCCACCGGACCGGCCTTCCTCCTTTTTTATTGAGTGTTGGGGTTACGGTACAGGAAGCTGGTGTGCATTGTGGAGCAGTTAATGGTGTGAGCAAGATTCAGAGGTTAGGAGGAAAACATGGCACCAACAGCGGTTACAGCTCTTGTCTCTGCGGTAACGACCTTCCGAGAGGATTCTGGATTACGAGCTTGTTTCCATTAAACCGCTGGACTAATATCCAAATGGTTTCAGAAATTTGAGTATTTTCTAGACGATGCTGAAGAAATAGTAGAGTAATGCGAGCCACTTTGCAAGTTCAACAATGTATCTTTGACAACCCCATCTTGAGCAGGGAGATTCAGAACTTAAAAGGCATACCATGTAGGGCTCTCTTACATTCAGGAACTTATTGATCGATGCCTGGTAGAAGTTTTAAATGTTAGTAAGGAGGATAGAGTTCTTATTGTCAAAATGTACGATTTATTGCATGACGGGCTGTTTTATAATCTATCAACCAAACTATTTTTTGTTAAACCACGAAGAGAACTGAAACAAATGAGTATCTATTGTAAAAAAAACAGTATCTGTTCATTTATTTCACTTCTTCTCCATGCTTTAACAAACATTCAGTTTTCTTGAAAGATTTAAAAACAGCCCAGTCATACAATAGATCCATTTAGCAATTTGAGACCTCTCCCATCCTTATTAATATTAGAAACTTCTGACAGGAATGAAGTGTAACCATCAACCATGATGAAAGTGAAGTCTAACTAGGTCAGATGCACCAATACATTTCCGATGAGAGATTTTTTCCCAATTTCTGGATCCTTTAAGAAGGCCAATGAATCCATGGTTGGAGTAGAGTTGGCAGACTTTTCTGTTATGGTAAGTGTTTCCAAACTATTTTTGGATGGGCAGATAGCATAATCTAGGTGTCCCAGGATTTTAGAGAGGTTAAATCCAGTTTTGCAATAAAATGTCATGATAACTTATAATGTGATCATTTTCAAATCATCTAATTCCGTCAAAAGTCCCCCAGGAAATTAAAATCATTAGACAAATTCAATAATATATATCTTAATATGGTAAATCATTAGACAACTTCAATAATATATATCTTAATATGGTAAAGTGCAGTAAGGTAGTGCAAGAGTTAATGTTGTATCTGACGACTAAGCTTCTCGGTGGGGTAAGTTTAGGAGTTTAATGGAGCTTTCAACTATTTTTAAAATTTCTGTCAGCTATATTTAGAAAATCTACTTTCAATTTTTCCTGTAGGAACTTGTGTTATCTACTCTTGCTTGTAAAGAGTGCAGGGCATTCTTTTTTCAACTTCATGGCAAAAACCCCTTTGCTTGAGGAAGGCCATAACTCATCAGAGTGACTCTCTAGCAGTCATGTTTCTACAGCACCATTGTGATGTATTTTTTTCAAATCTCTCCACAGAATAAAATTCCTGTGTTATTCTTCAGTCTATAATACAATAAGTTATTATTCCCTTTTCGTTACCTTGAAAATCTGTTTTATCTTTTTAGTGTACAGGAGAAAATATACTAGGGTGCTCTGTTTATTTTTTTTTTCTTTGTGTTTCATAATATCCTTCACTTGGTATTATAGCACAGGTTACTGTTGTAAGGATGAATGATGAATGGTAACTTTCCCTTCAGATTCCTTGGTTTGCAGGAGAAAATTATGAACGTTGGAGCATCAAGATGAAGACCTTTTTGGTGTACCACTGGGGGAAACTAGGTTTGTTGAACTTGCAGATCAAATGCTTTAAATGCTTCCATTACAGATCAACAAATCAGGAAAAGAATAATTGGGCTTCTTTGCTATACAGTCTGCATTTGGATGTATCAATCTTTCCCCCAGATTGCTAATGTGAGAAAATCAAAGGATGCTTGGCACACATTGCAAGTTGTCTACCATGGTTCAGACAAAGTAAAATTGGTAAGGATTCAAACTTTAAGAAATTTTTTAAAGATGAAAGGAATCGAGTCAATTCAAGTTTATTAGTAGAACCCAAGGTATTGTGAATAGACTGAGGTCTCAATGGGAATATGTAATAGAACAGAGAATTGTGGAATTTTTTTTGAGGTCTCTTCTTCCAAAATATAATCGGGGAGCCATAGCTATTGAAGAAAGCAAAGATCTTACCACACTGAAAGTGGTTATGTTGGTAGGTTCTTTGCAGTCACAAGAGGAGCATATGCAATATTCTACAAAGAACTTCGAAGAATCCTTCCAGTCCTCTATTAAATTGATGAAAAAACTCCAAGTTTTCCTCCTCAAAAAGCTCAGTTTTTCTCTTCAACAAAATAGAACACAAGGGAGCCTTCCACCAACAACGGATGTGGAAGAAGGAGACGAAGAGGAATAGCATATGGTAAAGGAAGAGACAGGAGTTATGTAGACTACATAAATATATCTAGTGCAAGTATTTCCAACGCCTTGGGCGTTATGATTCTGAGTTCAGGAAGAAGAAATCTGACATGAATCAGTCAAGGGCTAACTATATTGAGGAATCTGTTCAACTTCTAAACGCTGAAGTTTGGAAATGACAAAGAGGTTGATGTGATGGAAAAAGGTTCCTTTGTTGTTAAGACTAAGCAAGGAGAAACAACATATATTCGGAATGGTTTGCATGTACCAAAATTGTAACACAATCTTCTATGTGTAGGACAATTCATTGACAAAAATTACAAGGTTTTATTTGAAGGTTGTTGTTGCAATTTTTTTGCTAATTTAGACAATTATCATCTTGTTGCAAAGGTTCCATTGATAGGAAACAAGATGTTTCCTTTGAAGATTGTATCTGACCTTATGCATGTCCTCAAAGAAACCATAGATCATTCATGGTTATGGCACAAGCACTATGGACATTCGAGTTTTCAAGGGTTGAGAATATTTTATAGGAAGCAAATGGTGACCGGGCTGCTGATAATTCAATAAAGTGAAGAAATCTGTTCAGGTTGTGCAATTGATAAGCAACACCAGGATGGCTTTCCAGTCAACAAGCCATGGAGGACAAAAGTTTATATTTGAGCTTGTACATGCTGACATATGCAGCCCTATGCAAACTCCATCTTTGAGTAAGATTTTTTTTTCTTTTGATCTTTATTGATGATTTCTCTTGCCATACTCGGCTTTTTTGAAACATAGTTCAGAGGCATTTAACCTTTTTCTGTACTTCAAAATCATGACTAAAATGAAAAGTGAGTTTTATCTCAAAGCCCTCAGAACAAATAGAGGAGAAGAATTCACTTTAAAAGAATTTTCTGATTTTTGTAGATGTATGAATTTTCTTGTTTTTGTAGATGTAATGGCACCAATTGACAATTGAGCGCTGCCTACAGCGCCTAACAAAAACAGTTCACTGTAACTATGATGAGCTCAGCTATGCCCATAATTTCGATGAAGACGACTGGCAAGAAGAGGATGTTTATCCCTATCGAGGTTTCTCTGCCAGATTTGCTGCACCATCATTTCCATTGCCCAAGCCAACAAAAGTATAGAATGGAAAGATGGTGAAGATTTCTACAAAGTTCCACAGGAGATTTCAATGAATTTTTTTTGCAGGTGGATTATATTTTGACATTTTGTTGCAGATCTACCCAATCATCATGTTATCTGGGGAGATCTAATGTAATTTCATAGCCTTTTAGAAGGAAGCTTAAGATCTATTACCTTGTATACACAGTCATGAATTAATGTACTTTACTTTAATTCTATTGCTGTAGTTGTCAACGCCCTGAACCATTCTTTTGTGGTAGCTTCAAGATACAATTATACTCAGGTTTCTAAATCACAGAGGTTTTGAAGGATATGCATTTTTCCATTAATTTGCCAGATGTTGCTTGCTTGAACTTCCAAATTATTTCGTCCTGCAAAAAATGATAGCAGATAGATGATATGAAGTAATGAGAGCATGATCTAGGTTTATCCAGTTTGAAATAAAATGGTCCATTTTATTAACAGGCTTTCAGAGTTATGGAATGAGTAGAAAACAAGTTTAGGTCTGTAATTTCTTTTCTTTTTCAACCACAAGCTAAACCGTCGGAGTGTGGAATGTATTGGGGTTGGATTAGTTTTAGTTAATAAGTGGTAAAACCATAAGATTTTTTATATTACATTTGTGAAACTTTTGCACAGTTTCTCTGGGAAGATTTTTGATACATCACTGGAAGATCATACAGTTCCTTGAATATTTTTGTTACAATACGTTACGTTGTTAGGTCAAACAAGAAGTTATTTTTATTACAGTATTGTAAGTTCAAACAAGAAGGTATGTGTTCTTGAAGTTTAATAAAAATAAGCATTTAAATCATCCCATGTTATTGATTTTTGTTCTTTTTGTGTAAAGAAAACAGATTTGAAATGGATTAAACCCTAATTCATTTATATATTGTTGTGGTTTTTGATAGTTTTCAAAAATTTACTCTTTAATAATAAAATACTTTAATCATGTAATTTTAATTTTCAAAATATAAATAATTAACAATAAAGACCATCATCAATAATTGCTATCTGCAAATGCTACACTAGCTATATCAACAGTCTCTACAGAGCTGCACCTTGTGGTCAACCAATCTACACTCTAAGCCATTTCAAAATCAAACTTTAATTTATATATCTAAAGCTATTTTAAAACCAATTTTAATTAATATACCATAAATTTACATTCAGCTCCAACATTTAAATACAATTTTCAATAAGAAAGAAAAAATCAAAACACTTTTATCCAATATTAAAATATTGTTTTGAAGATATGGCTTGCTATGATGATTCGGTGGACTCAACAACGGTCTGAAAGAAGGTCAAAGAGATCCAATAAAATATTATTGGACTTACGAGGTCCAATTTTGGGGAAAACAATTTATCTAAATAAATGATTTAAAATAGGATGTTTAGTAATATTCAAGGTTAAGATATTTGAGTGTAAATGTTTACAGGTTCCATTTAAGATATTTCAGTTTTAATTTTAGTTTTATTTGAATATAATGAAAATTTGTATGAACCGAAGTTTATAAAGTTATATTTAAACTTAAAATATTTGAATGTAAATTTTTACACGTTCCATTTAAGATATTTTAATTTCAATTTAAGTTTTATTTGAATTTAATAATTTGTATGAACTAAAGTCTATAAGGTTTAATTTAAACTCAATGGAAATTTGTATGGAGTGAAGTTTACTAAGGTTATATATAAACTTATTGGAATTTTGTAAGCTTTATTGTTTGTCGACTTGATGGGGTGGATAATTTTATTTATTTATTTTTATTGAATGATTGGCCAATGTTGTATTAGTTAAATTATTTTTATTTCAATATTTTATTTTGTTAAATGTTGTTAGTAATTTTAAGTATTTTAAAGGATAAATGGATTATAATCTATGTAGTTAAATTATTTTTATTTCAATGTTTTATTTTGTTAAATGTTGGTAGTAATTTTAAGTATTTTAAAGGATAAATGGATCATAATCTATGTATAAGTTTTTGAAGTTTTTAGTAAGCTTTTACATAGCAATCAATTGTGATAAGTATTGGTGTGGACCCAATTAACATGATCAACTATAGTCGGAAACTATTGATGGCGTGGACCCAATTAACATGAAACTATAGTTGGTGGCTATAGGTGGCTTAGGGCCCATAAAAGGCCACCCACATCAATTTGACACGATGGGTAGGATGGAGACTTGAAGACTCAATTTGGAGGCTAACCGAAGGTCATAGGGATTTAGTTTAGTTGTTAGTAACTCCAATTGATTATGTAGTATTGAAGTTGTATTATGTTAATTTATGTTGCAAACAATGCTCAGTGGTTTAGTTTATGAAATGAATTTACTCCAGTAGAGTAAAAATAGTTGAAATTGTGATTTATTTGTGTACTTGTTGAATTGTGTATTTAATTATCTTCATATTGCATTAAGTAAGCTCCTAATGGTAAATTTGTGGTTGTTTAATTATTGATATTGGGGGTTTTGTGTTTTAGGGTTGCATTATATCCAATTTTATTGCTTGGATATGGGCTTTATTGCAAGGTGTTCTATCACCTCTACTTCAATTGGCATCAGGGAGTACATTTGGTGATGACGACTCTAATGAAGGAGATCATTGGGGTAGAATTGTGTAGAATCAAAAGGTCAAGGTAGATGCAAAATATTTAATAGCACTCATTTCAAGTGGAGCATACAAGGACATTGAGCATATGAATGCCTAGAGACCTTGAGTGGTGGAATGAATAAAGATGCAAGAGCACAAGTTATCAAGGCATCATAAGATGTCATTAAAGACCATGTATTTGAAGTGTACAAGGGATAAGGAGAGAACCTAACTTTTCAAATAATATAGTTGCAATGGGACAAAAAATTCCAAAAGGACCCCAAGGAAAGGAGGACTAACATATTAACCAAGCGAAAAATGGGAGGTAAGTATTGCAATTTTAATACAGATGAAGGTAACAAATAAAATTTATTTCTACAAAGGTCATTAAAAAGTTAAATATCAAATATATGCCACATCCCAATGCCTACAATGTTTCTTGGTTCTGAAAGGGACATACAATTTGTTACCATGAGGAGTTTTATGTGATGTGATACAAATGGATCCCTATCATTTGTGGATGGGAAGGTCATGGTAGTTTTATCATGATGCGTTAGATGATGAAAAACCTGGAAGACTTTACCAATTTGGGAAGGAAAGCAACAAATTCAGGGTGCTTCCTATGAAGTATAGAGGGGAAGGAAGATAACAAGGTAATGTTGTGGTTTAATATATATCGAATGGGACAAACAATTCCAAAAGGACCCCAAGGAAAGGAAGAGTAACATATTAACCAAGTGAAAATGTGAGGTAAATGGTGCAATTTTAATCAAGATGGAGGTAACAAATAAAATTTATTTTCTACAAAGGTCATTAAAAAGTTAAATATCAAATGTATGCCACATCCCAAAGCCTACAATGTTTCTTGGTTGTGAAAGGGACATATTGTTGGTTACACTGAGGGGTTTTATGTGATGCAATTCATATGGATCCCTATCATTTCTTCCTGGGAAGGTCATGGTAGTTTTATCATGATGCATTAGACGATGGAAAAACTTAGAAGACTTTATCAATTTGGGAAGGAATGCAATGAATTTAAGGTGCTTCCTATGAAGAATGGAGGGGAAGGGTGCTTCATTTGTCTTATTTTCCATTGAGTCTACTTCATTTGTCTGGAAGATAAAGAACCTGAACCGCCCGAGGACTCGGCTCCAAGCAAGTCTAAACCTCCTGTTGAAGAAAAATTGGAAGCTCCGCCCGTTGAAGAAATTGAAAAGCCTGAAAAGCCGCCTGAACCTCCCGTTAAAGAAAAATTGGAAGCCCCACCTGTTGAATAAATTGAAGAACCTGAGCAGCTGGCTCCAAGCATGCTTGAACCTGCTGTTGAAGAAAAAGTGGAAGCCCCACCTGTTGAAGAAATTGAAGAGCTCGAGCAGCCGGCTCCAAGTAGTCGTGAACCTCCTGTTGAAGAAAAAGTGGAAGCATCGCTCGTTGAAGAAATTGAAGAGCCCGAGCAGCCGGCTCCAAGCAAAGTTCCACCTTTTCCCACTTGCTTATCGATGTCAGCACAAGTTTTGCTTTGGGACCCTTACATACAGGCTTCATTTCTTCCCAAGTTTCTTTCCAGGTGTGTATGGATTGCATGGGATAAAACAGGTCGGAACTCTGCCCCGCTTGTTGGAACCCTGCCCTTGTTGGAACTATGCCCTGGCTGGAACTCTGCCTCGGTTGGAACTCTGCCCAAGTGGAACTTTGACCCGGCTGGAACTCTGCCCTAGCTGAAACTTTGTCCTATTGTGTAACACCCCGGCTTTGACCCCCTTGCATTAAATGTACATGATGTATATATTGTAATGAATCGTGGTGTGGAGCTAAAGGCAAAAGCCCCACCATCGATTTGGTTGTGTTATGTTTTGGCGAACGAAATCACTGCCAATGGTATATCATGGTATACGGTACATATTAGTTGGCATCATGTAAATATGCATTTTAATTAAATGAACCCAACCAGCTATGTTCACTGCAACCATATTGAAAAGGGCATATTTTCCTAAGGATAGGGAGGGGGAATTGTCAAACCTTGAGCCTATGGGGAAAATCCATGTGTCAGCTCTTAAACCCCTTTACTTGTCACCCACCCTTTTTTTATTTGCTCACTTTCCCTTGTATTATCCAACTACCACCCTAAATGTTCTGTTGTTAGTTGGGGCAGTTATTGCTGGGGAGTGGAGTGTGGCAGGACAGTCAGTCCTTGCCCACACGCACACTCCACCAGTCGGTTGACCCTCACGTGGGCAAGAAAAACCACTACGCCCATCACTCCATTCTCACCACGACTGCAGGGGCACTCTCCCACTGGCAATTGTTCCTCGTTCATCCTTACGCACAGGGACGTTCTGTTTACCCACACACCATTTGGCACTATGACTCGCTCATCCTCACGCAGGAGGGGGATCATTCTCCTCACGCACCGATTGGGATTCCCATTGTTTTGCCCATGCAGCAGGGAGGAGAGTAGTCTTTGGCTGTCGTTCACATTTTCTATAGAGTGGTATCTGGTGTGTTTTCCATCTGGATTGTGGGGTCTATGTGTAAATTTCCCTCACGTATAGATTGGGAGTTTGTTTTCTTCCCCATTGCGGCCTGTGTAAGTTTCCTCGTGGCTTCATTGTTGAAAACGGGTTGTTGTTTCCCCACGTTTGTTGGTTGTGTTTGATTTTACGTTTTGGGCTGTTGTAGGCTGTTATGGAGTCATTTTGGCCATGATAGGGCCAAGAACGACTCAGGAATTGTTTTCCCTATCCAAGCTATGAATTGCTTGTTGGACTGCGTGTATGCAGTGGTTGGTCTTCGGACTGTGTTGGAGTAGGGATGAGGGCTTGGTTTGCTTGATAAACCTAGTGTGTTTGGGAACCACATAGACAGAGCTAGAGGGTTGGCTTTCTTCTCCACAACCCTTGAATAGCACTGGAAGGGAAGTCAGGGCCTGAGGGACTGTGTAGCAAAGAAGGGGCTGATTCCTTGTGTTGGGTGTGTGTGGGTGTCTTAGAAGTCAGGCTAGTTCTGGTGTAGGTGTCCCTAGCTCCGTAATGAGCTCACCAGCTTAGCATACAGCCTCTCCCAGCTCCTTGATGGCCTGATAAACCCGACCATGTTGACTTGGTTGTCTTGTTGATAGCCTAATAAACCCAACTATGTTGGCTTGGCTGATCTGTTGTTGGCCTGATAAACTTAACGGTGTTGGCTTAGTTGATTTGTGTATCCTTGGCTATGTGTAAGCCTGCTTGTTCCTTATTCCTTGGGGAAGTCATGCCCAGCTTGGGGGTGGCGACGTTGCTGAGAGATTAAGGAGCACGCTGGCCTATTGTTGGGTGGAACGTTGCAGCGACGTAGATGGTTGTGGGATGGATTCTTTATAAGATAAGTATTATTGACCATTTCGTCTCTGTATTTATACTTATTGTTTAATGAATATGATGAACATGATGAATGCTTATATGAACGTATGTTTGTTTCCGATGTATGATAAATAACTATGTATCTGTGCATGTTCTAGTTCAAAGCATTTGGTTTCAATTTTTATATATATATTCATGTTCATGGGGTGGTTTCCCAGATGGTTAATGATATGGTAGCGTCCTCTACGACGGTCGGAGGGTCAGGGACGTTACAGAGTGGTATCAGAGCAAAGGTTTGCAGTATGGGCCGTGAGAACCATTGACATAGGCAGGTAGCCAGCGCACGGCAGGAAGAAATCTGAGAATGATAGAAAATTTCGTTGAAAATTTTCTAAGTGCCAAGCTCGCCAGGCCATCGGAGGACTAAGAGGGAAGTTCCTCCGATACAGCGGAAAGCATAGTCGAAAGGCCACCTGACGAGGAGCAGGCGGAAAGGATTTCAAAAAAAATTCGGTGTTCGTCGACCGTCGACGAAAAATAGTGGTTGTGGGAGCCGCAATTTCGGTGGAGATTAGCCGAAGACCGCCTAAACGCCAGCCCTTTTTAGTTGAAAAACCGCTTGAAACAGGCCATCGACCATCAGCAAAGATCAGTTGATTTGATCGCCGATGATTAGACGATGGAAGCACCGAAACGACGGCTCCATATGGCTAAGGACCACCGAAATGACGGCAGAGATTAGTTGAGGGGATCGAAGAAAATTAGATGAAGGAACCGCCGAAACGTCACCGCAGTCGAAGAAAGTTAGAGGATGAAAGCGTCGACGCGAGCGAGAAAGAAGAAGAAAATTTTTGAAAAATTTGTCTGAGAGTTGAGACCATCGGTGATCGACGAAAGTTAGTGGTTTGGACCGCCAAAGCGTCGGAAGAGGTTTGTTGTCTGGACCATCGACATGTCGGAAAATGTTAGAAGATTGGACCGCCGAAACATCGGATCACTTAGTCGGGACCATCGGTGAAATTTAGGGGATGGAGCTGCTAATGCGGCGGCTGACGTCGGAAGAAGTTAGTTGTTCGGATTGCCGAAACGTCGACGGAAAATAGTTGATGAGACCACCGATACGTCGGAGCAAGTTAGTAGATTGGGTCGCCGATGCATCGGATGAATTTAGCTGTTGATGAGTCCGTCATTGCGGTCGCCATGTGGACTAGCACTCCGACGATTAGAAGTTAAACCGCCGATGCTTCGATCGTTGACACATATCGCTTAGTGGTTCCGCCCGCCGATAGGGTTATGGCCTGTGGAAACCACAGTGAGTGTGCTGCCCTCCGTTGCGGCTGCCTAGTTAACTATCCACCCAATGAACAGTGGTTCCGACCGCCGATGCAGCGTTATGGAGTTAGTCTCCTCGTCGATGCCGTAGTGGGTAACGTTTTCAATTGTCGATATATCAAAGGAAATCAGTTGATGAGGTCACCGTCGGTAGTAGTCCGAAAGCTTAGACGACTGAAGATCCGATACAGCGAAAAACTTTAGTTGTTTGAGTCGCTGATACATCGGACGATGTTAGTTGTTAGGGCCGCCGATACATCGGACGATGTTAGTTGTTAGGGCCGCCGATGCGCACCTGAGGGAGTTGAGGATTGGATCGCCAAAACGTCGAAAATTTTGTTGGGAAGAGGTCCGATTGGGGAAAAAGAAATTTTGGGTTTTTCCAGAGGGATTTCTCAGCGATTTTCAACTATTTTTCAGTGGGTTTTTCAGCAGATTGTCAGTGGATTACAGGGCTGAAAAGGAAGAAGATTTTGTGTTTAAGCGAAATTGTTATTTTATGATTTTTCCAGGGGAAGGTAAGTAATGCTGATTTATATCAATGTTATGCATCTAACAATTGTGTTACTAACACGTTTGCAGAATCATAGACACCTTCAAGGGTAGTATTCCAGATAGTGCAGTTTGGTAAGCGAGTGGTGGTTCAGTTATAAGAACCCAAGACGGATATAATGCTCGAGATTCTTACGAGCGTGCACGAGATGCCATGGGAGAAAATGTCCGTAATGGAAATGATGACATTGAGTATAATGGAAGGAGATTCCAAGAGACACCGTCAGATGTTGCAGCCACCATGAGAAGCTTGATTAAAGCCCAGGAAGAGCAGCATCAGTTGAATGCTGCCATGTTGCAGAGTCTGACAGACTTGCAAAGAAAGATAGACTCTTGACGAGGTACAACAAGACCGGAAGGCAGTAAGAGCAATACTAGGAGAAGGAGAAGGACTTCTAGTGGGTCATCTGACTCTGAAGAATCCAGTGGGGATACAAGCTCTTCCTCTCGTAAAAGAAAGAGAAGGAGACACCATAGGGATCGCTCTCGGGATGAATTTAAGAAGGCTAAACCTCCTACATTTGATGGTGAGGTAAAGACTAGACAAGAGGCTAAAGCTTGGCTTCTTGGGATAAAGAAGTACTTTCAAGTTCAGGATTATTCGGGAAACATGAAGACAAGAGTTGCCATATTCAATCTGAATCGAAGAGCGTCTATTTGGTGGGAACACTTCAAGCAAGTAAAGAAGATCAATGAAAGGAGACTGAAGTGGAAACAGTTCAAGAAGTATTTCAAGCAGAAATACCTCTCTGACAGATACTATGATGACAAGATTAAGGAGTTCCATGAGCTGAAATTGGGAAAGCAGACCATGGAAGAGTATGCAAATAAGTTTTTGGAGTTGTTGAGGTATGTCAGGTACATCAAAGATGAAAAAGTGAAGGTCCAGCGGTTTCTGAGTGGATTGCCTCAGTCTTACAGAGATAGAATTGAGTTTTATGAACCTAGAACTCTTGAAGAAGCAATAAGGAAGGCTAAGTATTGCTATGAGCAAAGCAAAAGTAAACCTGATTACCATAAGGCATGGAAGGACAAGAAGAATGAGAAGTTTAACCAAAGAAAGAAAGGATTCAAACCTTCTAACTTCAGGAATCAGTAGAAGCAGCCATCCCAAGCTGCGAGTAAACCAGTTGGAGTGACAGGAGAAAAGCCTAAGGATCCACAACAGAATAGAGGACCAATTCAATGTTGGAAATGTGGAGGACCCCACATGCGCAAAAAGTGTCCACTCAAGAATGAGAGTGCAAGGCCAGCTTACAACATTCAAGAAGCAGAAACAGTGGGTCAAGTAGCAAGGGCAGTCCCTAGGATTTATGCAGCACTGGAGGATCACCAGGCAGATCACCAGTCAATTGTGGTTGAAGTTGCAAGTGAGATTGTTGAGCAATCCGTTTCTATTTTGATTGACCCTGGTTCTACTCACAATTACATTACTCCTAGAGTAGTGGAGATTTGTGCTTTTAAGAAGGTAAAGCATAGAAAACCTTGGTTAGTTCAGCTAGCCACTGGAACTAAGAGGAAGGTTAGTGAAGTGGTAGAGAAATGTCCATTGGTCATGAATGGATTGGTCACTTGTGTAGATCTAAATGTTTTACCGCTTGGTTCCTATGATGTTCTCATTGGAATGGATTGGTTAGAAGCTCACAGGGTGAAGCTTGACTGTTATAACAAGACTTTTGAATGCATGGATGAAGAAGGGAACCCAGTCGTTGTGAAAGATATTCCAAAGGTGATTTCAGTATGGCGGGTTTCAGCAATGCACTTGAAGAAGTTATGTAGGAAAGGTTGCCATTTGTATATAGCTCATATTTTGGAGGCAACAGGGGATGAAACTCCTAGGTTGGAAGACTATCAGGTGTTACAAGAATTCAGTGATGTGTTTCCTGATGAGACTCCAAGGCTTCCTCCAAAGTGGGACATTGATTTCACAATTGAACTTGTGCCAGGAGCAGCACCAGTGTCCAAGACACCCTACAAGATGAGTACACCAGAGATGCTAGAGTTGAAAATGCAACTGCAGGAGTTGTTGGAAAAGAAGTATATCAGGCCGAGTGTGTCTCCTTGGGGAGCACCAGTTCTGTTTGTAAAGAAGAAAGATGGTACACTTAAGTTGTGTATTGATTACAGACAGTTGAACAAGGTTACTATGAAGAATAAATATCATTTTCCTAGGATTGATGACCTCTTTGATCAAATGAGAGGAGCAAAGGTATTTTCCAAGATTGACTTAAGGTCTGGTTACCATCAGCTAAGAATCAAGGATGAAGACATTCATAAGACAGCCTTCAGAACAAGGTATGGACATTATGAGTTTGTAGTGGTACCATTTGGTCTCACAAATGCACCAGCTACATTTATGTGCCTTATGAACAGTGTCTTCAGCAGGCATTTGGACAAGTTTGTTCTCATTTTCCTTGATGACATTCTTGTTTATTCTAAGAATGAGAGGGAGCATGAAGAGCATTTGAGATTGACATTGCAATTGCTCAGGGAGCATCATCTGTATGCAAAGTTGAGCAAGTGTGACTTCTATAGAGATAGAATTCAGTATTTGGGTCACATTATCTCAGAAGAGGGTATATCTGTGGACCCTGAAAAGATTGAAGCCGTTATGGATTGGCCTACTCCAAGAAATGTGACAGATGTAAGATCTTTTATGGAACTTGCAGGATACTACCGGAGATTCATTGAGGGATTCTCCAAAGTTGCACATGCCATCACTTCTTTGCAAAAGAAGGGGATAAAATTTGAATGGACATTGAGGTGTGAAGAAAGCTTCCAGCAGTTGAAGAATCTTCTCACCAGTGCACCAGTATTGAAAGTTGCAGATCCAGAGAAAGATTTTGTGGTGTGTACCAATGCATGCGGACAGGGGCTTGGAGGAGTCCTTATGCAGGACAACCACGTGATATGTTATGAGTCGAGAAAGCTGAAGGAGCATGAGAAGAACTATGCCACTCATGATCTAGAGCTTGCAGCCATAGTACATGCTCTCAAGATGTGGAGGCATTACTTGATGGGCAGAAGATTTGAACTAAGGACAGACCATTGTGTTCTGAAGTATCTATTTGATCAGCCTACTCTGAATGCTAGGCAAGCAAGATGGCTGGAGTTTTTATGTGAGTTTGATTTTGAAATCAAGCACATAAAGGGAAAAGAGAATAAGGTAGCTGATGCACTCAGCAGGAAGGTGCAGGAAATGCACGTGGCATCCCTTAGTATTTGCCAATCAGATTTGAGGCAGCAGATTGTTGATCGTACTGCCGAAGATGAATTGTATGAGCTGGTAAAAGACAAATTGCAGCAGCAAAGTCTTGAGAAGACGTATGAGGGATATAGACTGGAAGAAGAGGGACTTCTTACTTATAAAGGTAGGATTTATATTCCAAATGTAGCAGATTTGAGGAGAGCTGTTATGGATGAGATCCATCAAGCTCCGTATTCTGGTCACCCAGGATACCAGAAGACATTTGCTACCGCTAGAAAATAGTACTTTTGGCCAGGAATGAAAAAGGACATGGCTGAATACATTTCGAGGTGCATGAAGTGTCAGCAGGTAAAGGTTGAGCATCAACACCCAGTAGGTTTGTTGCAGCCTTTGCTAGTTCCAGAATGGAAATGGGAAGTTATTTCCATGGGTTTTATTACAGGATTGCCGATGACTTGGTGACAACATGATTCCATCATGGTTGTGGTAGACAAGTTGACAAAGGCAGCACATTTATACCGGTGAAGTCTACGCATAAGACTGATGACATTGCAAAGATCTTCATGAAGGAGATTTTCAAATTGCATGGATTGCCTAAGGCAATAGTCTCTGACATAGATGTCAAGTTCACTTCCAATTTTTGGAAGGGGTTGTTTGCGAATTTGGGTACAAAGCTAAACTTCAGCACTACATACCATCCTCAGACAGATGGGCAGACAGAGAGAGTTAATCAGGTGCTTGAAGACATGCTTCGCATGTACGTGATGGACAAACCAACCAAGTGGAAAGATTACTTACACTTGGTAGAGTTTGCTTATAACAATGGACAGCAGGCATCCTTGGGGATGAGTCTGTATGAAGCTTTGTATGGAAGAAGGTGTAGGACACCAGTGACTTGGGATAATCCAGTGAACAGGGTTGTGATTGGACCAGAATTGCTCAAGGAAATAGAGCAAGAGGTTGTAAAGATCAGGCAGAATTTAAAAGCAGCACAAGACAGACAGAAAAGCTATGCAGATAAGCATAGGGTGAACAGAGAGTTCAATGTTGGGGGTCATGTTTACCTCAGAGTGAGGGCAAAGAAGAGTTCCTTGAAGCTTGGAAGTTGTGCCAAGCTGTCACCAAGATATTGTGGGCCGTTTGAAGTGCTTGAAAGAATAGGGTCAGTTGCATATAGACTTGCATTAATGCCTGCTAGCACTAGAACTCATAATGTTTTTCATGTTTCTTTGCTTAAGAGATATGTACATGATCCTAACCATGTGATAAATTGGGATGTGATTCAGGTGGAACTTGAGGGAGAGTTCTGAACCGAGCCAATGAGCATCCTCGACAGGAAGGTCACAATGCTCTGGAACCAGGCCATAGTCAGGTAAAGGTGCAATGGGAGCACTACGGACCTAAAGTGGCTATGTGGGAGCTAGAGGATGCCATGCGATTGGCACATCCATTTTTGTTCAATTCTGCGGAACACTGAGGCGGTACCAGTGTAGCATTTTGTTCAAATTTTGTAAAGCACTGAGGACAGTGCTATTGAAGGGGGAGGGGAATGTAGCACCCCGATTTTTACCCAGTTTCATGAAATGTACATGATGTATATATTGTAATGAATCGTGGTGTGGAGCTAAAGGCAAAAGCCCCACCATCGATTTGGTTGTGTTATGTTTCAGCGAACGGAATCGCTGCCAATGGTATATCATGGTATACGGCACATATTAGTTGGCATCATCTAAATATGCATTTTAATTAAATGAACCCAACCAGCTATGTTCACTGCAACCATATTGAAAAGGGCGTGATTTTCCGAAGGATAGGAAGGGGGAATTGTCAAACCTTGATCCTATGAGGAAAAGCCATGTGTCAGCTGTTAAACCCCTTTACTTGTCACCCATCCTTTTTTATTTGCTCACCTTCCCTTGTCTTATCCAACTACCACCCTAAATGTTCTGTTGTTAGTTGGGGCAATTATTGCTGGGGAGTGGAGTGTGGCAGCATTGTCAGTCCTTGCCCACACGCACACTCCACCAGCCAGTTGACCCTCACGCGGGCAGGAAAAACCACTACGCCCATCACTCCATTCTCACCATGACTACAGGGGCACTCTCCCGCTGGCGATTGTTCCTCGTTCATCCTTACGCGTAGGGACGTTCTGTTTACCCACGCACCGTTTGGCACTGTGACTCGCTCATCCTCACACAGGAGGGGGATCATTCTCCTCACGCACTGATTGGGATTCCCGTTGTTTTTCCCACGCAGCAAGGAGGAGAGCCGTCTTTGGCTACCATTCACATTTTCTACAGAGTGGTATCTGGTGTGTTTTCCATCCAGATTGTGGGGTCTATGTGTAAATTTCCCTCACGTACAGATTGGGAGTCTGTTTTCTTCCGCATTGCGGCCTTATGTAAGTTTCCCCGTGGCTTCATTATTGAAAACAGGCTATTGTTTCCCCACGTTTGTTGGTTGTGTTTGCTTTTACGTTTTGGGCTGTTGTAGGTTGTTATGGAGTCGTTTTGGCCACGATAGGGCTAAGAACGACTCAGGAATTGTTTTCCCTATCCAAGTTGTGAATCGCTTGTTGGACTGCGTGTATGCAGTGGTTGGTCTTCAGACTGTGTTGGAGTAGGGATGAGGGCTTGGTTTGCTTGATAAACCTGGTGTGTTTGGGAACCACACAGACAGAGCTAGAGGGTTGGATTTCTTCTCCACAACCCCTGAATAGCACTGGAAGGAAAGTTAGGACCTAAGGGACTGTGTAGCAGAGAACGGACTGATTCCTTGTGTTGGGTGTGTGTGAGTGTCTTAGAAGTCAAGCTAGTTCTGGTGTAGGTGTCCTTAGCTCCGTAATGAGCTCACCAGCTTAGCATACAGCCTCTCCCAGCTCCTTGATGGCGTGATAAACCCGACCATGTTGGCTTGGCTGTCTTGTTGACGGCCTGATAAACCCAACTGTGTTGGCTTGGCTGATCTGTTGTTGGCCTGATAAACCCAACTGTGTTGGCTTGGATGATTTGTGTATCCTTGGCTATGTGTAAGCCTGCTTGTTCCTTATTCCTTGGGTAAGTCATGCCCAGCTCAGGGGTGGCAGCGTTGCTGAGAGATTAAGGAGCACGTTGGCCTATGGTTGGGTGGAACGTTGCAGCGACGTAGCTAGTTGCGGGACAAATTCTTTATAAGATAAGTATTATTGACCATTTCGTCTCTACATTTATACTTAATGTTTAATGAATATGATGAACATGATGAATGCTTATATGAACATATGTTTGTTTCCGCTGTATGATAAATAACTATGTATCTGTGCATGTTCTAGTTCAAAGCATTTGGTTTCAATATATATATATATATA
>LPNX010572813.1:21598-53986 GCA_001517045.1 Pseudotsuga menziesii
GAACTTTGCCCTGGTGGAACTTTGCCCTGACTGAAAACCTGCCCCTGAACTTGCATGTTTGCGTTGTTGAACTTGTCTTCTTTGCAAAGGCCATCTATAAGTACAATGTATGTGACAACATTAGGGCTAACAACTGTTAAAGTTTGTGTAGATATGAGACCCAGCCAGGGCATAGTTCCAGTCGAGGCAGAGTTCTAGGCGAGGCAAGGTTCCAACTGGGGCAAGGTTCGAGCCGAGGCAAAGTTCTAGCCAGGGCAGAGTTCCAGCCAGGGCAAAGATCCAGCCTCGGCAACCATCTGGTATTGACATGGTTCGGGTTGAATCTAACACTTCTTGGTCAACTAAATCCTTCTCTAGCGACTCTGGTTCAAGAAGCGGCTCTATTAGAGAAGCTCATGGCCATGGAAGTCAATTAGTGGGATCAAGACTACCTACACTGTTTTTTGGCATTTGTCAAGGAAGAGCATAGAGGCATGATCCAATAATATAATATTGGATAAGTCATGGGGGAGATTTCTACCTGATATAATGTCATGTTCATCAGTTTTGGGGCAATAAGCAGGAGTTTGACAGAGATGTGTATATTTTCACTAGATGAGAAGTTCTAAGATGTTTAGAAGCTTTTTCAGATTTGTATAATTGGCTAATATTAAACAGTTTATTAGTTGCTCTTTCACATTGGGACTCAGTATATTGACTTCATGCGTATTGTTTGTTAGACACTTTCAAGATTATTTGGATTGGCTTGAATGTCACAATTATTGTTTTGTTTCCAGTCACAATGATTTTGCAAAAACAGATGTAGAAATAAGAATTTGTTGGTCAGCACCATGATTGTGGTTGTTATCGTAGAAAATTGCTATTGGGGAGGAGTTAATTTTTTTGTCATTTCCTATAAAATTCCCAATAGAGCAACCTAAAAAAATGGTATGATAGGGATGAAAAAACTGTGAAAGTGACTATGATAATACTAATTACAATTGAGTAAATGGATGTAGATGTTGATACATCCAGAGCACATGAAGCATGTCTTAAACTAAATGTTAGAAGATTGCTTCAGAGATCAATAACCTAGTGTGCCAAATAAGGTGAGGCTAGAGATGTTGATTTACTCTATGGGAGGCAATAAATAGTGCTGCAACACCACCCTTGTTTGATGAGGAGGCACAGTGCTCTACATTGACAACTTTTCTTGTGCATTATGAAATCAATGCAAGATTTGGTTTGTCAAATAATAGTTTTAAAGTTTACATCATTCGTCAACCACCTCATTAATTACACTTAATTATTTTAATTACAATTTGTGGATTCACTACAACGAATAAGTAATCATCTTAAACATGTATCATGTCTTATGATAATATGCCTTGAAGTTTATAATAAATAGGGACATGAACTAAAGTTTGTGTACACCTTTCAAAGTGATAAAAAATACTCTGATTTGAATTAAACATACAAATAATATTTTTATTAACTCAATTATTTCACAAAGCAAATACAAGGCTCTATATCAATAGAAATGTAACCACAAAAAAATTTCAAATGATTTAGGACTTTATTAAGGATAAATCCAAGTAATTTATTCATACAAATTAAACATTTATACATAAAATAATGGCACAGTAATAAATATAATATGAAAAACCTGAAATATAATTAGTTTATTTATACAAATTAAGCATTTTTGTAGAATCATATTAGGATACATGACAAGTGCAAAATAAATTAGTACACCAAGAAGGTCAACCTAAAAAATGGAATGCATGCCTCCATAGTATATTCATGCTCCGCTTCTGCCATCTTTCATCTCCTTAGTAGAGTGAGAGAATCCCTTCATTCAATCTTTTGAGATGGAATCTTGGGGTGTCACGGAATTAAGGTTGAAGGGACGGGAATGGGTGTGGCAAGGAATGGAGAGACGAGTTTTCAACTCGAGAGCATATCTTGGGCAACACACTTTTAGCAAGCTTTGAATCCAAATACCCACCAAATATATAGGAAACAAATCCTCATATACTTAACAACATGGAAATAATTTTCAAAGCCCACTGATAATATGGGTACAATAGGGAGGGCCATTGAAAAAACCCACTGATAATATGGGCACACTAGGGAGGGCCAGAGAACAAGGAAGACACCAGAAAGATCAAACCCACTCCACCCAAAGAAGAAAACTGTCATCCTATTGCAGACCATATCAATGTCATATATTATATATATGTAACAATAGTCTAACAAAACATGCATCATACAAGATAATTTTTGTTCTTTTTATCTTTCAAGGAGAATGAACAGAAATACCATGTATTCTTGTTTGCAATGGAATAATTTCATTTATTCATTGTTGGAGATAAAAGGTTGTTATCAGAGGTTCCTTAATTTGCATACAATAACTCAAGTTTTATGCAACCAAGTGTATCTAGTTTGACAATGTCAGATTATGGCCTGCTCCTGGCTAGTATATTCTGGGTGGCATTGGAGAAGAGCAGATATTTTGATTCTTGAGATTAAAGTTCAAATCCATTTATCAAAATAAAGTTGTGCTCTAAAACAACTAACTAGTCATTTCACTAGAAATCAGAAACAGAGCAAAGATTCAAATCTAGTTGACTACTGTGGATCAAGGCATAGCTAATATGATATCAAATTCTTTTTAGGGGCATCGCAATCCATTACCTGATTAATAGTTCCTGTGTACAAGGGAAAGCAATTATTTATTAAAAGTACATTTATTTATTAGGAACTCCTTGTGCCATGTAACATAATGGAATCTCATTGCGATACTGCTATACGGTTGTGTTAGTTCCAAACCTGTCAATATTAAAGGGTAAAAGTTTTGGAGAGGGCATTAGTGCCTTACATGCAGAATTCCATCACATGCCAAAGTTCCTTCAAGGTCACCAACGATTCTGGCTAACCTTTTCTCCAAACTTCTTTGAATTTCCTTCAGCTGACTTTTAACAGACTCAACTGACTACATCATATTGAAGTTGGTAGGAAAAGTGATCTCATTATTCATAGCACAAGACTTATATGCAATGTCAGATTGTATTGCTATCAATTTCTATCCTGTTGCTGCCAGATTATGTTGAAGCTATAAGGTTTCAATAAGAAACAATTCTTGCACTGCAATTTTCTCCCTTGATCTACTACCAGTGTTTGTGTGCGCTGGATCTTTCTCATGCTATCATGTCACATGACATTACAGCATCATCAGATGATCCACAAAATATTTGCAATCAATTTTTCAACCACAAAACACAAAATTGAAGTTTTGTATGCAAACTAAAAACCTGCACCCAAGCAGATTAGAGAGTAGAAAACATATGCACCAGGTTTGGAAGTTTTCTCCATAAAAGTTTTGTTTTAGCCAAACACAGGTATGCACTTCTACTATGAAATATCTTAGACCACTTGTTATGTGTTTTTTATGAGTAAAGATAAGTGGCGCAATGAATTCTAAGGATTTGTAGATGAGGTGAGAAACTTACTATTCTCATGCATAAGTCATCCATTTTTCCTACTAGAGCCTGGTATCTCTTAAACTGCTTCTTCAACGGCTGAATTGCAAAAAGAGATCTACTTTCTGATTTCACTTGCTCGTAGTCATTTCCATTTTCTGTATTTAGGTTCATAAATATGTAATTAACATGTATATAGTGTCATATATTAAAGAAACTAAACCTATAAAGCCAACATTTAACAACCTGAGATTATATATTTTTTATTTTTTAGCCAACATTTAACATTTAACAACCTTATTATACAAGGTTCAAAAGTATCATTCATAATCCCCAGAGTCTAATATTAGTGTCTTGAATTATTCTTCAAGACAATTGTGTGTTTTGAATTATTCTTCATGATGAGAAGAAAACTATGATTTTATGAAATATAAATTTTAAAACTTTCAAAATGAAAGTGTATTATAATGACTAGAGAGTACATTTCAAATGACCAATCACAAGAAGTATGATTCAAATATCTGTAATGGCCAATGTTGTAAACATGTTGTTTTGAATGAGAAAATCCATGTATATTGTTAATAGAGTAACTAAATTCCAACCATTGTAAATTGTGTCCAAGTAATTGGTCTGGGCTTTTCATATCACGCTATAAAATTATATTGTTGTAGATTAAAAGGAAAATTTGAAGTTTTTTCTTGAATGAGTGGTTTTGGGCTTTTCATATCACGGTAGAAAATTATATTGTTGTAGATTAAAAGGAAAATTTGAAGTTTTTCCTTGAATGAGTGGTTTGGTAGAAAATTATATTGTTGTAGATTAAAAGGAAAATTTGAAGTTTTTTCTTGAATGAGTGGTTTTGTTAAAACATTTAGTGAAAACATTCCATAATTGTGATTGCAATAACATACATGAAGCAAAGCTAGATAGTGCCAATCCCAGAACAAGAAGAATGAGTATGTTTATGCTTAAAATGAATATGATTAAGCTTCTAACCAGACAGTACAGGGCATTTTTTTACAGATCCATCTTTCCCAATTGGCAAAATATTTGCTTTTTGGTTTGTATTGTCACCTTCACCTCTGCCCCTCAACATGATCTCTTCTTCAAACAAAAGCAGGTGAGCAAACTTTTCAAACACTTCAATGATGAATCTCGATTGTGCCTCATTCATGGTATGAAATTTAATCTCTGCAGCAGGGAAAAGTAGCTTATGCTTACCTGAGTTGCCACCCCAAATAGTCTGACAAATATAGAATAAAATTGCAGTACTCAAGTAGAACGTAGAGAAAACTCTGCAAGATTTGCTCCTGTAATTCCTTCATCTTGGATTGAAGATTGAACTTTCGATATTCTGCACGACGATCCTAAATATTAGCCATCAAGATTCTATAGCTATTGTACTCTGGCAATGCAAAATGTTCTAAAACATAAACGAATTCATCAATTTTGAGCCTACTGAAATCAAGATCATAGTATTTAGACAATTGTTCCAGCTCAGATCCAAGTGCAATAACATTAACTTTTTTTAACTACTCCTCGAAATACTTTCATGACTCTTTGTAATTAGCAGTGATAAAAGCACAACGATGATATTCCTTGGCAAAGAACAACATATGTCTCAGCAATGATAATTAGTATTCGAGTTCTGTAAGTGAAAGTGAAGTTGAGCAGAGGTTGTGGCAAAGGCACGGTCGACAATATGAGAGACGAGTGAGACAGGATTTTGTTGTTGTTTCACCTGCTACATATCACGGGATCGAATCCAAGCAAAGGAGGGCAATGGATTGGGTTTTGGAACAGGAACTAACTAAAAACTGTTAGAAAGCTCTTAGTCAAGATACAATGCATGAGAATATCATTTATGATCTTCCAAATTCAAGGTAAATAAATGAAATATGACACTCAGATTATTGATGCTAATACAAGAAATTCATCCAAAGTTGCTTAGACTTGATTCAAATTAAAGTCATATAAGGAATTGCCTAGAAACCTGATTAGGTTTGATTCCTATGAACTTTGAATTCTAGCTTTGAGGTATTAAATCCATTTAAATGGGCATCTTCCAAGGTAAAAAATGAACCAATTCTAAAGTGGTCCCTTCTACCTAAAAGAGTGTTTCTGTTCTAGAAAAAAAATTATAAAGATATGCATCGATTCTTACCATGAGGCTTCTTTACATTCCAAACATGCCAATTTGGAACAAAGTCAATGACCACAGGAATCAATGTCTACATTACAGTGAATATGAAACAAAGAGTTTCTCATCGCCATCAATGTATATAGAGCTTCAATATCCTTCTTTGTGGAAGAATATCTTCTGAATAAATAAAGATTGAACCAATAATAGCTAAAACAAGGTAGTTTCAGTAAATAAAAGAGACCAAACTGGGAAAAAAACTTAAAAAGAATTGATCGTCTTCAAAGAAGTACATTAGCAGCTTCATTTCATATGTAAAAACATCCCCTGACATCAGTCAAACCGTGGAAGCATTCCACGACTATTTAACTTGGTTGGATTATGCTCACCCTTCTAAAATATGCTTCAGATAAGATGAAGCATCACAAGAGAGGTCATCATTTTTCCTTGCAGGGAAGCTTCTGACAGGAATTGTTTGTGCATAAGTTGTGCTTAGTTCTGTAGTCTGCAAATATAAAAAAGAATGAGCTTGTAAAGACAAGACTGATCATGGAAATCTCTAACTATGATGCAAACTCTTGTTCGCGTATAGAGAATATGCATTAGTCCACTCCAAGCAAGGTTAGCTACTTTATTGCAGATACAAAGTTACTGCTTGAGAATTGCGGGCCTAAAATCAAGCAGTATGGTTCACAGTTGTATTAAAACTTTTGCAGGCTTATTGAACCCAGTAACTGCCCTGGGCCGGTGAACTCTGCTATATTACTTAGGTACAAGCCCATTTGATAATGGGTGACATTTTATTATCAAGATGTGGATTAATATCTCCAGCCTAAATCTTTAATAGGCTAATTAAACCCAAGAACTTCCCTGTGCCGGTGGACTCTGTTGAGCTACATGTCCAGTTGATAATGGGTAACGGTTTGCTATCAAGATGTGGATTGTTGTCTCCAATATTTGCGGAAGCCAAATTTTTTAATAGACAGAAACGAAAAGATGAGCAATAGAATGTATGTCAAACTAAACCTTTCCAGCATAAATGAATTCAAGTAAGAGAAGCATTGGCAATGGAATGTATGTCAAACTAAAACTTTCCAGACTATCCATAAACTGAGTATGGGTGGAAGAGACTTCAACATGCCAAAATAAATGTGGAATCATATGCTGACCTTATCAAATCATTTGCAAAGCAACCTAATAGAAGGCAAAATGGCATTTCCATTTCTGAGAGATGTATCAAGTGAAAAACTCTAATCCCAGCTGGGCAAGAACATTGAGCTTCTTCAGAGACCCCAACTCCATCGGTATAGACCCTGTCAACCCGCACAGCTGGAGTGCTGCAAATACAAATGTTTGTTTCAACCTTAGTTATCCCAACACAGCAAATGCTCTACTCGTTGTTTCTGTTAAAAAAACAACAAATCTAGACATGGCTCCTAGCTCCTTGGGAATGGACCAGATAGCATATTGACGTTAAGATAAAGGTCCAGCAGCTCAGTTAAGATAGAAAGCTCTCTGGGTATCTTCCCTTGAAGGTTGTTGTAATGCAAATACAGTCCAGTGAGACATTTGAGCTTGCCAACTGCTGAGGGTATTGAGCCTGATAATCCTTTGCCTTGCAGAGAAATATTTGCCACCTTGCCATGCTCATTGCAGGCAACTCCATCAAAACTCCCATTGCACAGATCTCCTCCCTTCACCCACTAATAGAGTATTTCCGCTTGGGGTCCAGCGTAGCTTTCATCTCCATCACAACTTCCACCTCTCCCCTCCCTTCACATAATATTGCAGCAAATAATATCATATTGTTATCAGTCTTACTCCCTTTTGCAGTTATGAGGCCCTGGAGCTTTAGCAAAATCAAAATGCACAGCCGAGGAAGGCCGGTCGGGTGGCCGGAGGGTAATTTTGACGCCTGTCTACACGATCCTGTTTTTATTACAGCTCGGATGCATATCCTGAGTTCAAACAAACAGCCCATTAAATCAAATTAGCTGTGGATTAGGATTGATGGATTCAAAATTTAAATTGGGTTTGTACTAACTTGCATTTGCTGGAAATGGAGGGACGAGCAAGTTGTTATTCGGAACTGCCGCTACTATCTGCAACTAAGAGAACAGGGACGCTGTTCACATTAAACAAAGGCAGTCGCTGGAAATGCAGTTTAGAACAGGGACCGGAACACTGAGAAGAGGCAGAGAAGTTCCAGCGCTTCCCGCTGGATGGAGAGGTTTGAATTCGGGGTGAATTAATTGAATGGACGGAGCACGGAGGGAGACGGCGTTGAAGATTAACGGTGACGACGGACGGAGGAAGACGGGCGTTGAAGGCTAACGGTGATGGAAGGGATGACAGAACCGGCCGCGGCAATGGTGGATGAACGGGCCCGGCGACGGGGAGGAGGGGCTGTCCGGTGGCCGGAGGGCCGGCGCGACGATTGCCGCCGGGCAAAATCGTCGCGTCGGTAGCTTACTCCTTATTATCAATCGAACATTCGAGTGGCAGACGATCATTTGGGAGGGATGTCACCAGAATATCCAGCGCCGGTGACCCGGGCCGGTTAAATTATATTGCAGCATCGCAAAACTTTCAGGTGATAACACCCGATCGAACTTTCCCTTCGATTGCTCAATCTTTTCACAGGCGGGACAAAAAGCAGTATCCAGTAAACCTGTCGAGAGAGGTTCACTACGCCAATTCCTTCGATTATCATCAGTAAATCTGCTATAACTATATTGTTGTTGTGGGAGATCTAAGATCACATTCCCCTTGTTTCATAAAATATATAATAAGGGTGAAAGTAGTAGGAAAAGGCTGAAGAAACCATGCATCATTATCCAAAAATTTAAAACCGAAAAAAGGATGGTTCGTTGTCTTCTCCAAACGTATATATTGATTTTCCAGGAGATCCAAGTTTCAGAATTTCCTAGTATATTTAACTCCTCGCATTTTTTAGAACCCAGTTCTTTTTTAAACCCAATTCTTTTTTGGTCGGGATGAATAACAGAATCTCCTGTTCTCAAATGCGGAGTGTCTATCCCTGTTTTCAAACTACTGTAAATGCATTTTACATTTAAAACCTATAACTCTTATTCTATAGTATATATTTTTGTCATTTCTAACAACAATACATATTTTACAGTTTACTTTTAAAATAAAACGTACAACGCTACTGTATTTTTAAATTTTAAAAACCTTTAAAACGACGAAGCTTGTAGTGCATAAGTTCATATGGATTTTCAATTTTGTTAATTGTGGTCTCACATGACCACGCTATCTTATCATTATCCTTTTCAAAAAGAATGCTAAACGAATTATAAAATTCTACATTCCTGCAACGGCTGGCCTGAGCTTAAAAAATATGTAAGTTTGGTCCATCCAACGGACCAACAACGAAGTCACTCATCTTTGGTTCCTCTGCCCACCATCAATGACATTGAAGTCACTTTGTGAACTTTTCTCATAGTTAAAATTTACAATAAGCGTGATGGTTGTGCCTCAGCCGTCGAGCCATCCTTAACAAACATGTACGTTTTGTCCATCCAATAGCGAAGTCAATGGTTGACTTCGCTGCCAACTGACAAACAGCGAAGTCAACCATTGACTTCGCTGTTTCTCAGTCTGACTTCGCTGTTTGTCAGTTCTGACCAACAGCGAAGTCAATGGTTGACTTCGCTGTTGGATGGACAAAACGTACATGTTTGTTAAGGATGGCTCGACGGCTAAGGCACAACCATCACGCTTATTGTAAATTTTAACTATGAGAAAAGTTCACAAAGTGACTGCGATGTCATTGATGGTGGGCAGAGGAACCAAAGATGAGTGCAAAACGTTTACACAGCAGGTTCTCTGTTTATATATGCGATGCAACAAGTGAATATGTAGCATACTCTGTTTTGTTTATTAACAGGTTCTGCGGTGATCACTTCACTATAAAAATAAAACATGTATAGGAAAAATACACTGATTTTTATTCATACCCCTTCATTGCAAAACTATTTTTTCCAGAAAAATAGCAGAGTGTTTTCAATTCCCGAGACATAAAATCCACAGTAAATGGCGTTTTGTAAATTTTCGTCCAAACAAAATTATAGCTACCACATTAATTCCACAGATACCAAAAATATCAATCAAACAACCAAATGGTTTACAACAATTGGTTTAATGTAGACTATCTAAGGAATTAAATGTATCCCTTAATTTTGATTATAAACATAAATCACAAATACCTAAATTCAATATTTTTTTAGATTCAAAACATTCTCTTGCTAATGACTTAGTAAACATACCACCAAATTGATTATTGATTTCAGCATTGTTCACTAATTCCTTGATAAAATGATAATGGGTATACATATGCTTATTAATTTTATCAATAAAATGATTATTTGATAAAGATAGGGTAGATTTGTTATCATTGAATATAGTTTTTGCATACTTCTTTTCTAGCAAATTCAATCATACAAGGTGAAACCAAAGTGCTTGACATGTTGATGTAGTTCATACTCCAAATTGTTACAATAAAATGTTCATTAAATGTATTTAACCAATTTAAAATTATTGATTTTAGAATAAAATGTTATGAATCTAATTGTCCTTACTACATATCTCAATGTCATTTTTCTAAGCTAACTACAAAACCATTATGAGTGTATCCAACCAATTTAAAATCATTAATTTTGAAATATAATATTCTAAATCCAATGTCCCTCCTAAATATCTCAAAATCCTTTTCCAACTTGGCAATGTGAACTTTTGGGTGTCTACATAAACCTTGAGATTAACATGACATCATACATCAAATTTGGTCTTGTAGCTATAAGATACATTATGCTTCCAACTAGCTTTTTAAATAGTTTTGTTCAATATTTGAACCCATATTTTGTTGGTTGAATATTTTGTTGGTTGAGTTTGGTACATGTGGTAATCTCGCAATCCGTATTAGAGTAGAGTTGGCTTGCAATCCAACATCCTAAATCTTTTCAACAAATCCTTTGGTTACTTTAATTAACAAATAAAAATACCAAATTGTTATTTTTGTAAATTTAATCCCAATAAAATATTTCATAAACCCCAAATCTCTTATCTCAAAATCATTTTTTGTTGTTCTCTTATAAAAAATTATTGACAAATTAACTATGAAATGAGATTACCAACATACAAATATACAACCATATTTTTGCCTCGCAAATTTGCCTTGTTGTACAATACTTGCTCATAAGGCTCATTGTTGCTTCTACTAAATCTATCACTCATCAAATATGAATATATTATGATGTAACAATATCTAGGAGGTTCCTTTATCCCATAGAGGACCTTCTTCATCTTGTACACCTTGTTTTCATGTCTTTGAACATTATACCCAAGTAGTTAATCCACATCTAATCCACCGTTCAAGAATGTTGATTTGGCATCCATTTGAAATTGTTTCCAAATTGGGCTACAATTGCTAAAACAAATATAGTTATATCATGTCTTACAACTGGTGCAAAGGTCTCATGATAATCAAGTCCATACTGTTATGCAAAACCTTATGCTACTAATATTAATTTATGCTTTTCAATTTCACCTTGTGCATTACATATTGCTTTATAAAACCATTTTACTCCTATGGAGTCTTTGTCTTTAAGAAGGTCTACTAACTACCATGTTTCATTTCCCTCCATGGAATCCATCTCTTCATCCATTGATTTAACCCAATTTTCATCTTTGATTGCCTCTTCAAAATTTATAAGATTACATGTGAACAAAGAAAAATCTGAATGCAAATCTAGATCTTCTAATTGATCATAGGTTTCTCTTAAACTTTTTGTTCTCTTGCCTCTATTCCTATATCTCAATGTAGCTAATGTGGAATCATATTTCAATATTACTTGAGAATTAGGAGTAGGTTGTCCTCCAAGACTCCATGATCCACTTTGTTTAAGATTTATTGGTGTTCTTATAGATGTACAAGTGTCACTTGAAGACTCAATGTCTTATGTGAGCAGTTGCTACATGTGCTTGTTCTTGTTTCCCTTCTTGTACTCCTCCTTCCACTAAATATTCATCTTGAGGTATTGCTACTACAACTCCAATTGTCTCATTAATGATACCATCAAATACTTATTTTTCTTTAAATTCTACATCCCTTATGATTATTACCTTCTTGGTGATGGGATTGTACAATTTGTCATATTTTGATTGCTCAATATACACAACAAAGATGCATTTTTCACATCTATCATCAAGATTCCTTCTTGTTTTAGCTAGCACATGTGCATATGCTACACGCACAAAAACTCTTAAGTAAAAGGCATTTGCCACTCCAAGCCTCTTATGGAATTTAGTCCTTAACACTTCTTGTAGGACATCTATTCAAGATGAACATGGAGCATGCTATAGCTTCTCCTCAATACTCATTGATGTCAAGTGTTTTTCCTTTAACATACTTCTAGCCATGTATGTGGTGGTCCTATTCTTTTGCTCATCTTTGTCATTGTACTAAGGCCTATATCTTGTAGTGAATTGTTGTTTGATTCTATTATATTTGTAAAAAATCAAGAAATCTTTTGAATTATACTCTCTATCTCTATCTAATTTGAGAACTTTAATGTGGTTCCCACTTTGGTTATCAACTGACACTTTGAATTCTTTGAACAATAAGAGGCTTCAAATAGTTGTTTGAGAAAATAAACCCGAGTTTTCTTGCTAAATTCATCTATAAAGTTCAAGAAGTAAAGGCTCTCTCTAATTGAGGAGTTTGGATTGGTCCACAAATATCAATGTGAACAATCTCTCATGGAGCTCTTACTCTACAAGACATTCCTACTAGAAAGTTGTCCCTATGTTGCTTAGCCAATAGGAAACTCTCACATGTGTAGTTGGGTTGTTGAATAGGTGGAAAACCTATCACCATTTTCTCTCATTCTAGAAGGCCCAAACCTCTAGATTGAAGGTGTCCATAACTTAAATGTGAAAGCTAAATTAAGTCTACATGCGTTGCCTTATATGCTACAACAATATTTTGACTTGAACTTTTAATCAAGAGTGGAAATATTCTATGTCCAATCATCTTAACTCTTGCAATTAACATTTCACTTGTTGTTATGTCCAATATGATGCACACATCATCCTCAAAAATATACTCTATACCCCTTCTCCATAAGATGCACTATACTTGTGAAATTATGCTTCAATCCAAACATGAAATATACATATGGGTTGTATTTCCTCTCACCACATTTAGTGAAAATATTTATTACACCTTTTCCTTGGACTGACACTATGTTATTAGTCCCTAATTTCCCCTTTGAATTCACAAAATTGACTAATATAGTAAACGACTCTCTATGCCATGTCATGTGGTTCCTACACCCACTATCTAAAAACCAAATACGGATTAAGAGATGAATTCAATATCCAAATCTCGAATATTCTTCCTATAGAGTTCATGTCTAGGCCCAGATGCAATTTGCATGTGTGAGGCACATAGGGGCTCAGAGGCAAGGGCTTTAGATGAGGCCCTCGAGGTGAAGCTTTCCAGACCCTTCTAGTGTATTGTGGTTGCTTTTGGAACCCTCATATGTATTGTATAAAAGGGGAGCGGCCCTCAAAATTCTAGGACAAGAGAAGAAACCTTTGTAAGTTTCTTGCTAAGTAATAATAAAATATCAAAGATACCATTACTATGTGGTTTTAATAACTCATAGTAGGGTTTCCACATAAATCTCGTGTTCTATTATTATTGTTGTTTGTTTCTGTTATATACTTTTTCTAACAATATCTTTAAAAAATTCTTGTGTCACATGACAAGTTAGGAACATAAACTCATGATTTGCTTCAACCATGTTTTAAAAAAATTTGGCTTAATGAGGTCTTCTTTCTTTTCTTTTAAAATTTATAGTGTCACATGACAAGTGAGGAACATAGACTCGTGATTTTCTTCAACCACGTTTTAAAAAAAAAATGGCTTAATGAGGTCTTATTGCTTTTCTTTGCACTCATTACATAAATGTTCATTTTTTTACAATAAAAGCATTAGACTTTTGATTTATCATACCTTTGTGATTGAGTTTGCTATAGATTTCTACTTATCCACCTCTCGTCGTTTAAATCCCAATTCAAATATGTCCTCTTGGGATGAATTGGATTGTCTCTTGCATAAGTTTGTTTTAAATTTATTCCTTTTCCCCCAAAATTTTTATTTTCCTCTTCCTATGTTGAGAAAAACTTGAGTTTTGAAAGCATTCTCTAAAGATAGATTATTCCTCCTACTCATCTTTGATTCATGAGATAGTAATGATCCCATCAACTCATCTATACACATCTTCGATAGGACTTTATCCTCTTCAATGGCTACTACAATAGGCTCAATATTTAGAGACGATCCTGATAACCTTATCTACCACCTTTCGTTCTATCAACTCCTTTCTATGCACTCTAACTAATTTCATTGGATGTGTTGATGACCTAGTTCATAAACTAATCTATTTTTTGCGTGGCTTTCATCTCCAAGGTTTCAAAATGCATGCTAAGAGTTTGTAAATTGGTCACCTTTAGTTTGTTTTTTCCCTGATGGGCTATCTCCAATATATCCCATGCTCTCTTTGACCTGGTTAATGTTGCAACTCTGGGAAATATGGTCTCACCCAAGGCCTATTGGATGAAAAACAATGCCTCGTATTATTTTTCATGTTGTCTTTGAGCTAGTCTTTATGTTCATGTATCAAATCCTAGTAGGATACTTATTATGTTGGTTTTGAAAATCCACTTTCTACCAAATCCCATAGTTCTTATGAGAAAAAGAGGGTTTTCATTTTGATAACCCCAAAAGCATAATTTTTACTAGACAAAATGGGAATTTGTGGTTGAGTGATACTACTGCTAAATGTCATACATTACTACAAATCCTTCAAATATTGTCAATTTCTCCCATGAATCTGAGAACTTGATCATATAATATTCTTATTTCTTGAGTATGTTATTATTCATTGTGCATTTCCCCCTTTAAATGATGACTAACACATGACAAAAAATAAATCTAGGTGGGACTCAATCATAACAAAACTCCGATACCATTGTGATGGAGTGTAGAGTTTGTAACAAAATTACTTCTAAGAGTTTGAAAATTGGTTACCTTTAGTTTGTTTGTGCCCTAATAGTTATCTCCAATATATCCCATCATGTCTTTGACTTGGTTGTTGCTACAACTCTCGAAAAGATGGTCTCACCCAAATCCTATTGGATGTAAAATAATGCCTTAGAATCCTTTTTCTTATTGTGAAGTGAACCCAATGGGTTACTTCACACTTGAGTCCATTATAGCAAGCACAAATTGATATAATTCCTGGAAGAAAAAATATTTAATGTTATTATTAATTGATGTCTTATGATACAATGGACGTGTATAGAAATAGATGTTCTCAAAGAAATCATCAACATACGTTGAAAAAATAGCCAATCTCTTACCCAAGACCTCCTCATCCAGGGGAACATAGAAGTAAAAAAGTAGTAGTTGTCCAGATGGATGCGTTTATCAGCAGTCTTATGTGGAAGACAACAACATCAAATATGACCCACAAAAGCTTGTTCAAACCTTCAAGCAATTAGCAGAGTATCCTGGTTTTCGCAGCCTCTGATCTTCGTACGAAATTACTGTGAAAAAATAGCATTCGCCAAACAATTCGACACCATTGAAGAAATATTGGACCACTCAATGTAAGTAAGCGAGCATTGTTTTAAGAGTTTCGTTCTTCATATTATTTCACTTTATGGTATAGTTGGAATGCCTCAACATGCCATTAAAACCTTCAATCAAATGAAAAGTATCAACATTTCACTGACTCTCAAGTCCTTTAATGCCTTACTGATTGCACTTATTGAATCCAAAAGCCCTAAATTGGCTCATGATTTCTACAAAGATATAGACAACTTTGGTATCTCAACAAAACCGAAAATTTACAATACTGTTGTGAAGGCTATTTGTGTAATGAATGAGCACTAGTCTGCACTTTCATTCCTGGATGAAATGAGAAAACATGGCTGTGAACCTACTATTTCGACCTACCCCTGGTCTAGTTTGCAACTGGTCTCCATTTATGACTTTGGGAATTTTAGTCTAAGAAGGGAATATTGAAATTAAACAAATATATGTTAAAAAAGATGCAATTACACACGAAGATTATTTAATTAAGTATCAACACATTTTTGGCGAGTGACAAGAACAGAGGATTTCTATAGTTTTTTTTGTTGGGAAACTGTGAAAAATGGCTCATTACAATGAATAAATCCTTAAGAGCTTTATGTTGTCCACCTTAGATCCTACTGTCGTCAAGGTGTGGCTCCAAAGATCATTAATTTTGGTCCCATGTTCCCATCGCTTCTGTTGATATTATGTACTTGTATTTATCGCGCTTTATAACCTACTCACTTCTTATCTTAATAAGATTTCAAATTTGCTAGATTCGGGTCTGATATAATATCTCCTTTATCACACACTACTTCTCTTGAGGGAGGAAGCAATCATGGTCTACCAATTATATGGTAGTGTTTACAAACTTGAGGTCATTCCCCAATGGATCTATTTCAAGCCTTTTTTGTAGAAAATAATTGTATAGAATTTAAAATACCCCAATCTTAATCGCACATAATTTAAATGAAAATACAATGTTAGTAAGAACCTCTTTTTGAATGCTTGATATTTCCCATATATCCTGAAGTTGGGTGACATAACCCTAGTGGACAGAGGCTCTCTGGTCAATCCCATCTTTAAATCCATGGAGAAAACGAATATTATCGTCAGGAATAATTTGGTACTTTTTTATATTTGGTTGCTGTGGATATGAAGGGACTGAAATCAGAAGAGCCACGAAAAGTGAAGACAACAATATTGTATACATCAACTCTTGCTTGATTGGGATTATCATGTCCACTTTTATAAACAATACAAGATAGATTCTATGAATCCAACAACAATGTATCCGAGAAAATAGACTCTAATTCAACCATTAATTTGACACACAATCCAACAAATAGTTGGAGTCAGCTAAATATTGCAATAATTTTGTCCAACTGAAACTCAAAAGGACTGTATTGTCGGAATGGATATTATAACTAACTGTGAAGTTGAATACCTTGCAATGAAATCCATGAGATGTATTCTTTTCCTTGAATGTTTTGTTCCCTTCTCCTCTTCCACCTTTTCCTTTGTCTTGAATGCTTTCTTCTGGGTGCTCTGTGAGGAGACTTATTGGAGGGGGATCAATTATTGGGGATGAAGAGAAGTCTCTAAATCTCATATTCCATATGAATATGGTTTGAACAATTTAACCCTATGGCCCTGCAACTCAGTCTCACGAAAAATCTTATTTTTAAAAATAAATAAATTGCAAAGTAATTTTTTTATATATTGTGGATCTTTCTTCCGACAAGAAACAACTACATTGCAACAAATTCCTACCATAGGCCCGTGGGTGAAAGAAGATCAATTGCTTAATCAATTAGGAAATTAGGTGGTACCACAAAACATGCAAAATGGAAAGTTGAGAATGAATGAGCAATTAAAATATATTGATCTGAGAACGAACAACTTTATCTATTCAACTTTTTCAACTGGCCATGAGACAAAGTGTAAAGGTCAGGTTAGCCTCTGAGGCCTGTTTTTTTTAAGTAATAACCTATGCACTATGGTTTATCGAAGGAGTGTTAAATAGTATGTCGCGCTTATCGAAGGCTTGTTCGTTTGATTTATTAGAGGTTTGTTCAATAGTTTGCGGTGACTTCTCATTTAACCCTCGTGAAGCTAAATCAATAGTTACGTGCAGCTTGCGTAGAATTCAATTCATTCAATGGTGAATTTAATGTTAATCCAAAAGTCCATGTGAAAAACCGGTGATTGTTTGAATGGATAGAGCCTAACGGAGCAACATGATGGCGGGTCAATTTCTAGTGGTGTAAGATTATGCTCCTTGGATCGTCGGTGCCTAAATTCTTACCATGCCGACATAATCGACCACTTAATCCTTAACTTATCGATGTACACTTGGTGCAATATGTGGAAAAGAAATTGGGTGCATGGCACTACATCCCTATTTACCAATGCACTATATTCATTAAGTAATGTAAAAGGAAGTTAGAGGAAGTTCAGTGTAGAAAGACAATAGTTTCAGTAATATGGTAAAGAAATTAAAAAGATATTTGAGGTCAAAGCAATCTCTTACAACATTTTGTTTCTTTTTTTTTTAATTTAAAATAATATGTTTTATTTGTTTTTTAAATTCCACATAATATAACAAGATAATTTCACTAGTTACACAACTACATAATCATATTTGAACTCAATTAAAACTCAATCAACTAGATGACACATTTTAAATACAAACTTAATAGACTATATGACACACTTCATCATAATTTTATTTATAAACTATATCACTAAATGGCTATTTTTACAAGTATATATCATATTTTAAATACAAACTAAAAAAATAATATAACACATTTGAATACACCACCTACTAACAAAATACTCCCATGAAAATCTGGCCAACCTTCTTATACAAACAAGAAATTAGTCCTTAAATAAGGACTATGTCCACTCAATTCCAATTTCATCTATACACTCATTGTTTATGTTTACCTAGTTTCAATTTAATCCATGCACTCATTGTGAGTCACCTAAACTGAAAACTCGTTAACCAAACAATTTACATGGTTGTAATAGTAGTGTCCAATAAAGCAAGATTTTCGGTACAATGTTTTTAAATTCAAGCACAATGTTTTTAAATTCAAGCATGAGAAGTAGTGTTTTTAAATTCAAGCATGAGAAGCTCTAGATACATTTGACATCTCAACCGTTGCATAAATGTGTTAATACTTATTTTACTAATGTAAATTAATAGCTTAATATTTATTTGTCTATCACAACCTTCTCTACTTTTATAACATTGGCAGAATTGGCAAGGAATTAGCTGCATTGCAGCTTTCTATCTTGTTATTTGAATGGAAGTTTCAAAAAAATATAATTATGGATAATTTGTTATGTTTAATATGAGCGTTTAAAAGGTGATTTTAATGTGTCAAAGGCATGTTAGGATAGTGGCAGTTGCATCATATGTGTAACTGACATATATAGAATGTGCTAAGGAATATTCATATTGCATTCTTGTTTCTTGTTTTTAAAATAAAATTATTTCCCAATTATATTTCTAATTTTTCACTATGTACATTAAGAAAAAGCAAGAAGGTAGACGATGATTTGTAACATATATAGAATGTGGGAAGGAATATTCTTATTGCATCCTTGTTTCTTGTTTTTAAAATAAAATTATTTCCCAATTATATTTCTAATTTTTCACTATGTACATTAAAAAAGCAATAAGATAGACAATGATTTGTCCTACAATAAAGTAAATAACTTAATTGTTCATACAAGAAGATAGACAATGATTTGTCATGCAATAAAGAAAAAGTTGTCCTACAATAAAGTAAATAACTTAATTGTTTATGCAAGAGGATAGACAATGATTTGTCATGCAATAAAGAAAAACTTTTTATTTTAAGAAGAAAAATCCGTTTTTTGATATTCTATTGAAACAACACAATAAAGAGAAAAACTTATTTGCTAGTATGTATTTCTTTGTCATAACTTTTTATTGTTTTAAAATTTATTTTTAAAATAAACATATTAATTTTATATATTTTTAATATATATATTTATTTGGTCGTTTTTATTATAGTAAAAAATATTCAGTTATAACAAGTTGCTTTTGTAAATAATTACTAATTTATTTAGTGATGTTTTTAAAGATAAATTTAAAAAAAAAATCAAAATTAATAAAAAAACTACAATCTTCCATTTATCTAGATGAACCGGAACTTGATAAAAAAGGAGGCATGTTATTGTATTTATTATATAAGAAGTCTAAAATCACGCGGTAATTATATATAAAGCTTTTTCAAATTCACATTCTCGTGATGGAAAGCGTGTGCTCGACAACATAGGGTATCGCAATGATAGGTTTCCACGTGCCCATCTCTTATGCCGATAATTTGTGGATGCTCCATTGGATTGTTTCATGAAGATTTAGCAATTTCGTCATAGTAATTTGCAAAGATACCTTAGGGTGCATGTTATATTTTTTTTTGGAAAAAGTTTGTATTATTATAAAAAGAGTGAGAATTGTTGCAGCTACGTTCGGTAGTCTTTTTGAATGAAATTTATAAAACTGATAAAATTTATCTTTAAAACTTTTTGGAGTTTATTATTTTTAGCTTTTTTTTTTCTCAAGAAAAAACTTTACTTTATTAAAGTATATGTAATTATTGCTTTTAGCTATATCACTATTTATTTGTTTGTTTTTTAGCATGATCTTTCCTACTGCTTTCAAATATAAACTTGGCTTCCAAAAAACTCACAAAATTAAAACTGTTTTACATAACATCAAAGTAATTTATCAAGGATTGTTTGCATAATGTTATGAGATGGATTATGAAGCTCCTTTTGATGTTGAGGCTCTTACTGTCTGAAGCTTGCTGCTACATGAGGCCATTTTTCCAATGTTGTGAGGAAGTACAAAGTTCTAAAGGTCCTTCTTGAACCAAAGAGACAAACCGGGGGCCCAGGAAAAGGAAACTAAGAGGCCCATGTTCGAAAGGGACAATGACAGGGCCTGTGTTTGAAAGAAAACGACATTCAGTAGGCAGAGTTTGGATTGTGTTCAAAGGGGAGAACAACATTGAGAAGGTTGGGGAAGACCTAAAAACACCATTTTTTTAAAATAAATTGTGGCCTTTACGAGTTGAAAAAAATGATAACATGGATGACGATATTAACACTACGACATTCAACACAGTGTTTACAATAGGCCAAACTCATTCCCCTGACTTGGGCAAACTTGTTCAAAGCATTCCAACAAACTAAGAGTCCACCCCAACCCTTACCAATATTGATAAAAGAACTAGAATTATCCAACCAAAAGAAATGCAACATAAGCCAAATGAGGAAATAAAACATGGGAGAGAAAAAACCAAAGCTAGGGATGACAAGAAAGATGAAAGGGGAACCAAGTAAGGAGCTTGTTGCGTCCATGAGATGACCTGGAGCCCGACGCTGCTATACTTTTTATACAAAGACCTCGCTTTATCGAGAAAGATTCCTCTCTCATTAAACCCAACTCTGTTAAGAGCCAAATTCCAACTGATGGCAACCCGACATGTTACTCCAACATGAACAAGTAATTGCTTTGCGCACATGATGAAACACCTAATTCCAAAAATATGAATTGCATGGGAGAAACTCTCTCGATTCTTCTAGTTTAGAATATCCACCGTCACGACCCAGGGCTTGTTCTTATTACCACATGTTTCAGATGCCAAATAATTTACCTTTATGCCTTCCATCACAACGAGGAGGTTACCACATGCGCCGAGGGATAAACATCTCGCCTTGTTTTAAATCAGAATTGTTGGGCAGCTGGGTTGGATACGGGGGCATGCGGATATGATCCCGCACCATCGAACAATAGTTAATGCATATCATCTCCCATGTTACAAAGAACTATTAACTACTTAGGGGATGGGACAAATGCCAATGCTCCCCACATTTTCCTTAAATTATCATGCCTTAAAAAATCTTCCCTCTTTTGCCAAAACATCTATTAATTTGTGAAGGAATCTTAGAGTGTGGCAGGAAGTGACATGTTGAAAGAGACAAATTATGTTTTGTATCCTGCTCATGTCTCCTATATTGTTGTTTTTCTAAATGAATTAAATGATAGCTAAGGAGTCTCCATTTACAATTAGGTTTGAGATTCCAATTTCTTTGGCTTTTCGAAGTCCTTTCCATTGAGCTAGGATTTTTGCTTTGTTGTTGGAGGCACTTCCAATACTCCATGAATATGTTAAGACTTTCTTTCCTCCAGGGTCAAAGAGAACCCCCCCACTCCGCACTTGCCTCCCCAATTGTGCATGTTGTACTTTTTTTTTTAAATGTGGTTCACAAACCCCTTAGTGAGGTTGCTACGTCCATAGGAAGAAATCACAGGGGGCCCACCCAAAGGGGCCTCATCCCGTTCGCTCTGATTATAGAGCTAACCCGATGGGGACACCAAGTGAGGCCCTTATATAACAACGTATAGCCACCCGAGGATTTGACCTTGAGACCTTTTGCTCACAACTTATAACACTCAACCACTTGAGCTAGCCCACTGGGTTGTGCATGTTGTACTTGTAAATAAGGATGGTGTTTTTTCTTCCAACAAACTTAAAGAATCGAAATTTATTGTGATGATTGCAAAATGTGTTTGTTTTTACTAATCAATGTAAAATTCATCATATTTGTTTTTGTTAGTTTGTATGTAATTTGTGGGACTAGCCTATGGTCTAAGAAATAACGATCAATGGGCATCTAATATGTCAAACCATTTAGGGATCACACTCGGCTTAGGCCACATAAGCCCTTAGCATGATTATATTTTAAGTGTCTCATCCCTAACGAAACCAACTATGCTAACAATATTTGATATTTGTTTATAAATTAATGATATCAATTTTAAGTTCATAATTTCTTTATTTGATGAATGATTGTTTTTAAGATTTAAAATAATACAATAAAAACATGATTTCAATATAATTGAAAATACAAAATAACATAATGAAATTACAACAAGAAAGCAATGATCACACACAACAAAATCTCCATACACTTTCTCTGAGAGCCAACAATAGACAATTCAATAAATCCACTGTGACTGTTAAGTCGAGCTAGGTGAGAACAATTGTGGATTATTCCATGAGAGTGAAGGTAAATTGGGCCTTTGGTTCACGACTCTGGTAAGCAGAGGTAGCAAGGGAAAGGCCAAGGAATGTAGCAACATTAGATGCAAGAGAGTATCACATGTGTTCAACATGACAAATACGTGTACATCATGCAAGTTATGCTCAATGCACTAATGAAATAATTGTAAGAAAAAAGGTTATGCTAAGTTTCGACCACGGGTAAAGTGCAATTAGTATGGATCCTTCGTGATGTTCCCAGGTTGAAGGTTGATAGAGTCGAGGTTTAACCTTTGCGAGGGGGATCATACAAAACCTTCCCTTTACCATGGTTGAAGTTGAATGTAACATATCCAAAACTGGAAATANATTGAAGAATTATTTAATTTAATAATTAAATAAAGGAGACACCTATCCAAGGGAGACTATTAAATGAGTGTTCATTGACCCACTAGGAGAAAGGAGCAGTTGTAGAAGGCTGGTTGAAACCAGCATTTCACTTTCTAGCTGTTGCAAGAGCATAATCCCTAAAAAAGTGGTCATGTTCCCTGAGAGGGGGAACTGAGCTGGTGGCTCATTTAATTCCAAAACTGACCCAAAGACCTCAACAACCTTATGTAAATCATCAAATAGAGCAGGAGGCTCACTACTCATTCTGATTTCTGAAGAGAATGAACCTTGTGACTGCTACAAACTGAAAAGTCAGGCACACAAGGAATTTGATGAGGGGATAACTAAAGTGATTTGCTGAGATAAGTCTGCTAATGAGTGCTAAGTTGCAGTAAGTTGTTGTGTGGCGGAGATCTTTGTCCTAGTGGTTCAATGAACAGGCTCGGGGGTCCTAAGAAAGTAATTTTGGCTACTTCAGGAGAAGGTTGGGTGGAACATACTCCTTTGGGTTTTGGCCCCCTTGTTGCATCTTATCTAGGTTCAATTGTGATTTAATTTTTGAATCTGCAAATTTATTTGAAATATGCTCAGTAACTTAATGGAATGATTGGATAGGTTAGGTAATCTAGATCTGGAAGCTGTTAGAGAAAAAACTTTTATGTTTATTATCTTATCTGTACTACCTATTATGAAATGTACTTTATGAATAGGTTGTTAACTACAAGTTTTTTATTCATTTCTAAAGAAAAGAAATTTGAAAATTAGTATAAGTTAATCTGTTAAACTAGTTTTAGATTTAATTGATACTTCACCAGATCTTGGCATTTTACAGTACTTTAATCTCAGTTCCCTTTTAGTATATTCTTGTAAATCCATTGATAACCTAGATCTAAAGAACACATAGTTTTTTTCCCTTGGAAATACCTTACGAGCACCATTGCAAAAATTAACATAATATTTATGACTGATACAATGACTACACTAATATAGGTATTTAAATACAAAGATTTATAGTAACACACACACACACACACACACACACACACATATATATATAGTAACTCAGTAGATTACTAATTTGTTTTAAAACTTTCCAGATAGTTATGTAAACTTTAGGGTATGGACTTGCTTTGGAAATTAGGTTTCTACAGAAGTAAACAGAATAAATTAGATTACATCCGAAGAGTAGATCAGTTTAGTCCATTGCAATTACGGTTGAGTTTAGGGCCTCTTATTCAAACGCAGACAGTCTTTTTGAAAGGTTAATAACGTCAATTCGATATTATCAACAAACCGTAGCATTGGTTACAGGCTTCAGGCTAGGTTGGCGTTGTTATCTGCAGTCAACAACTTGCAGAAGAAAGTTATAGCAGCCTTAGGGCTTATTTATTTTCTATCAGTTTTCTCTTCAACCGATTAATAGTTTCATGATTGAAACAGAGTAATGCTCTAAAGATCCTAAAGAGAGTAAAATGACAAGTACAGTCTTATGGCTATTTTTATTTATTTTGTTTTCAACTAAAATCTTCTAAATTTAAGGATCAGTATTGAACTGTAAAGACAAGAATCGCATTAAGAAACCCTCATGGGCATTTAAATAAAAAAAATCTTGCCGAATTCTTTATAACTCGCCAGTGGCCTTACGACCCTTTTTCAAACAGATAGCAATTTTAAAGTAAAATACCTCATGGCCCAACAAAAGAGAAACTTAAGCTATTGTTTTCCAATGAATTTTTCTAGGGTTTACGATCTGTTAAGCTAATGCTAGGGAGAATCAAAATCGAATTAATATTCAAGACTGTAAATACCTAAGCCTCACGACTTTATTCACATAGAAAACAGGGTTAGTCTATTGATAGAGGCTTTAAATCCAAAGACAAATGCTACGGATTAAAGGCCTCACGGTCATTCTCATCAGTATTACAACAACATTGTTTTTTTCTATTTAAAAGGAAGAAAACCAGTTTATTCACAGAAGCCTCTAGGGTCTCTCGTAACCTTGCCGATAGAAGTGTAGTTAAACAGATAACATATTTAAGGCCTTACGACCCTTCTCCAAAACTATTAACGATGGTAAAGGCCTTATGACCATTTATTTTATTTATAACACATACAGACTATTTAAACAAGTAAGAACAAGACTGATAAGAAATTATAACGTGGTAGTGAAATCACATTGATAAAGATACAAATTCCATACTGTGTGATAAGTTGAAAGGCCTCACATCTGAGGCATTACTTAACATAGTTCATACATCTGTTACAGAGTTGGGCCGAACCCCTCTAACTAAAACAAAAACCCTAGTATTGCAAAGCTATGCTAAAATAACCTTCTCAAAACTTAAAAGCCTCGCAGGGCTCTTACCAAGTTTAAATACATTGTTCCAGTGACAGTCGTAGGACTGTTTTTACATTTAAACACAAGATTGTTTCTCTTTCACCTGCAAAAAGGGAAAACACAGGTTCGTGCATTAGTCGTAAGGACTAAGTAAGACTAGAACCTATTCTTGTAAACAACTCTTGTTTCAAGCAAAATGGAAGGAAGCAACAAACAAATTATGACATTTTCTTCAACAAAGTCTTTCAAGCAATTACTGATACAAAAACAATAATCAACCAAAGTGTATAACATAACATCGACATAGGTCGAGTAGAAACTCTAATCATAAGACATATAAAATATGCAGATTAAACTTAAAACATTATCAACTCGGTAACAAGAATAATTGAAGTATAACATCTCTGAAATTCATTCCCAAGAATTACATGCAATAAATAATTTATATTTTTTTTATTTCATGAATTTTTGGGACGTTACACTAAAGGTCATGGACCATGCTTCAATTTGAGGCCAAATAAGGCCTCAAATAAGTTGGCACATTTACTTGTTTAAAACTTTGATTATAATTCCTGGTAAAGCATGTAATACTAATAGATTTGGGAAAAAAGATTTCTATAGCCCCTTTTTGCTCTCGACATGACTAATAACATTAGAAAAAAACCTAATTTTATATTATATAATTAAATAAAATATAATAAAACAAAAGTATAAGAAATAAAATGATATTGTTAAAGTTTATAATCTACCTTTTACAACCTCTATTAAATAAATATCTAAAATTATTTGTGATGTTAAAGACATCCATTAAGATATATAATAAATAAAGTTGAGAGCAGGGTAGACAGGTACACAGGGTGTTATTTGACCCAGAAGGAAAGCATAAGCTGTACTATTCGCAGGGATCAAGAGAGTTGTCTAACAATCAAGCAAATGCATTGGCATTATGGAAAGGACTAACACAAGCTAGTCAGAGAAATATAAGGCTTATTAGTGTTGTGGGAGACTAAATGATAATCATCCGGTACCTAGCTCACAAGAAGATGCCAAATGATGGACAGTTAAGAAAACTAATGTGAAGAATATCACAACTAACCTCAAACTTTGAAGACGTTAAAGTCATTCATGTCCTTAGAAAACTCAAAACTTAAGCAAACATAAAGGCAAATGTGGCTTGTAGTCTTGGCCAAGGCATTCTCATGATATGTGGGGAAGAGGTTGGATATAATACCATACCCTAAAATTTTGATGGTGGATACATAATCATTGACCAACATGCAAACAAGCATTATAGGCATTTTGATGGTTGATCACCCTACAATTAATCAGGTTAGCACTTCAATGAAAGGATTATTAAGTGCACTGACAAGAAATCAAGAAATGCTCTCCAGGTGGCAGCATACAATAATTCATTTGAAGTCTTGTATTGGGATGAGATCTTCATATTTATTCCTTAGTACATGCATTTGCTTGAAGAGAAGTAAGGTTCATGGGAACATGCAAGAACAACTTAGCAATGTGGAGAATTTGAATGTCACGAAGATCATACTTGTATGGGAAAATATTTATCTAATTGTTGTGGAACACATGGAATATAACCATGTTTGCAATATTGATTATATGGATGAGTTATTTGAGAGGGAGTTTCTGGAATTGAAATCATGGTTTCTTCATAGCTTGCTTGAGATTTTCTCTTTGCAGTCGGGGCATACTGAAATCTTTCGAAAGCAATCTATTTGTGTGAACCACTGGTTTTATTGCTTGAAGTTGAGGGACATAGAAGTTAAGGAAGGAGATCTGAGTCAACTAGAATATGTTGTCAATCTAAGGTCTTGTGAGGTGCTTTTATTATTATTTGTGAATCATATTGCGTTGAGGTGGTGTCATTATCTCAAGGAAGTTTGTCAAGAACTCAAAATCTATTCAAAGTTCAATTTTCCCTAGTCCTGGTGGTTGAAGTTGAGGGATGCAAAAACTAATGACGGAGACCTGAATCAATATACTATTGAACTAAGTTCTGATAAGTTGTTTTCATACTTTGTTATCTCATTAAAGTGTCATGTCATTACCTGGAAGAAGTCTTCCAAGAGCTTGAAAGTTGTTTAAACTTCATTTATATAAATTTATCTGAGGGTGAAAATTACTTAGAGGTTCTGGAATGGGTTAAGGTATACCTATGGGAGCAAGGCTATATTCCAATCAAAGGTAGACAACACTTATTTGTATTAAGGGAATTTTTATGTAAGTTTAAGCTCAATGAAAACTATTGCACAAAAGCTCTTTGTCATTATTTAGATGAGATTTGTCAAGAAATGGAAGGTTGGCTTCATTTCAAGTTTAGAAAAATTATATAAGGAGAAAACCACTTTGAGTGTTTGGAATTTATTGGTGAACTTGTCAAGTTTGATTGGCTTCTGTTTCCAATTAGAAGTACACAACAATTGAATTCAATTTTAAGGAAAATTTTGTGTGAGATAGCAATTACAATAGCTGAGGAAAAAGAAAATAAGGATGTAGTTGAGAAAGTAGATGCTAAAGATAATGAGGTACATTAGTTGTTGAAGAGGTAAAAAACCTTGGAAGCAAAATATGAAAGAGACTAGATTATAGACAACCGCAACCTTGAATACTTGGAAGCCCGACTGAAACATTTCAAATTGAAATTGATAAATGCAGAAGTATAAATTGAACACTGGAAAAAGAAATGCAATGCACATGAACAAATTACTCAATCTTTACAAAACATTGCTCAGGAAAGTGGGAAGGAGCATGAATCAATTTTTTCAATGGAAATGCAACATGCAAGTGTGGACTTCATTGGAAACAAAGTTGACAAAAAAGAATATGAAGGAAATACTGATGATGAGGAAGCTTCTACTTCCCCAATGAAGGACGAATAATCCTCTGTTTTTGTTTGATAGAGAGGCTATCTCTTTTTTTGCTACATGGATGTCAAATACAGGGACAAGATCGGAATTTTGGCAAGGATCAATCAATTATTTCAACAACGGATGGAAATTTTTATGATATAAAAGATGATGGATACCTAGACTCAGAATTGAATACCACTGAAGATAAAACTTTGAAGTCTGTTTTGAAATATAGGATTTACTTGTTGTTTTAATTTATGCTAAATGAAAGCCAAGTGTATATTGATCCTCAATACTTCTACTAGGATCTATACTGGTCACTTTTTATAGCTACAAATTGAGAAAAGAGGAAAACAAGTACATTGCTTCAAGCTTTGTTTATAGCAATAGGGAACTTGTTGAACTTGGACTGCTTAGTATGTATAGAGAATATTTTGTAACTATAGGTCTATCAGTCCATCCAAGACCTCTTTTTTTGATAATATAAAAAATATTAGTTTCTGTTTAAAAAAAATAATTAAGAAAATACTTATAATTGTTAATTGTCATAGTTAAATTTTACTTGCAACCAACCAATGACTCATGAATAGAAAATCATCCCAAGAGAGTATTTGACCAAGGTATATATTTTGTTTCACAAAAAATAGCTATAATTGTTATTAAAAAAGAAGAATCAAACTATACATTTTCTTTACATCTATCATTCTCTGTCGTTCAACAAAATCTAATATGACTGTCTGAAAACAACAAAATGTCCAAAGCGCAGTCAATACATGGATCGATGTCCTTACATGAACAATAACTCAAAGTGCACTACTCAAGCTCTAAAACAAAAAGGATCACATAGTTAACAGGTGAGAAAGTTGTGAAATCAACTAGAAACATAGATACAAAAAATTCAAACATAAAAAGGGCAATTCACCATGATAGGCGATAGTATTTTTACATTATTCCTCGATATGCAGAATGCCTTCCAAAGAGTACAAACCTTTTTTGGATAGGGTGTCAACATCAGAATTGTATTCTCTAGAAACATTGTGAAAATAGGTGGAAGTGAAGGATGCTTACAATGATCAAATGTGCTTCAACCACCAATCTAACATGATGACTTGTATATTGCTTTTATGATTTGCCCAATCCACAATTATTTTAGAGTCACCAATAATATGTAGATTCTGTAATTGTTTGTGGCGAGCAAAAAACAAGAGAGGTGCCATGGCAAGGAGTTCATTGCGGGGGTTGGAGCCTATTTCGCATCCCATCCAGATGGAAAAGTCTTGTGAATCAAATAACGCCAACTTGGCACCCGCACGAGACACAAGTCCTAAGAGTTGCGAGGCACAATCAAAGTGCCCAACCAAGTAGTAGAACATAAAGTCTGGAATAGTGATATTTTGTGCAACTTGTCTAGATATAATCCAATAACACACAAAGAGATATATGATAGTCCTGATGATGTCGAGAATGCTCAGAGTTTCGTTTTCAAAGAGATTGTGGTACGGTGGCACCAAATAGCCCAACATGAGAAAACAAGAAGGGATTTGACCAAGGAATATACTTAAATACGATGAGTAAAACATGTATTGATTTTTGAAAAGCTTTAGTGGATGGATTCTACAATCTTTTTTTTAGATGTGATTATATCACCTTCAAATCTTCAATGAGACATTGGCTTCTTGTGATGAAATTAGAAGGATAGGTGCTCCCTGGAGTGGAACCCCATTTGGGTGTGTCTTGAGATGTCTCAACCCTTGCTAATTCATGAGTTACTGGTATATTTGGCTCCCAGGTTATTGGATATACTCTTGGGTTATTGTGGCAGTTCAATTTTGAAATTGGGCCTAACCAGGTAATCCCGATGAGTTATAGATTTCATGGTTTAAAAAAAGATCACCACGACGCACAAAATCTTTGAAATAATAGTCACACAAAGTTATGCATTGAGAGAGATCTTTATGCTTGTAATGTTAATCATGTCTACATCATTTTATTTCCAAATTTGATAGATTTTTAATTAATTATAAGAATATCATAGTAAATAATATTAATCACCAAAAATATACTTATTTTCATTTAATATTAATATTTATACATATTATTCCCTGGGCTGGCAGGCGCGGGAGGAGTAATTTTTTACTTTGAGGGGAACAAACAGAAAGAGTATGCATGTGGCTTAGGCAAAAAATCTAATAATGGTGCGGTGTGGCTGCCTTAATCAAGGGCCTAGAGATAGCAAGTAACCGTGGAATAAAGGAGTTAACAATTTTTGGAGATTCTCTCATGGTTACAACTGAAGCAAGAAAGTTGATCAAGAACTGCAAGAACCCGTCAATGAATTGCATTATATCTTTAAATTTTTAGTTAACGAGTTTAAAGCATTGAAGCTTTTTCATATTCTAAGGGTAAATAACAAACATGCATACCTAATGGCAACCAAATGAGTGCTTCTAGATTGTGGAATATTGGTCTGCAATGAAGAAAGACATGAAAGAAGTTGGATCCCTTGATCTATGTGCTCTCCCTAGGGGAAGTGTTTCTCCCCTTGGACCTTGGAGCAATGTGGTCTTCCACATTGATCTTGGGAGTATTTTCCATATGCCATCTCATCACATAATGGTCTCTAATGGTGGACGAGAAACCTTCACACGTTTCTAATCAATGGCTCCTCCTTGGATTCCTCCCCTGTCCGCAATTGAAGTTTGGAGGTGCAATGCATTAAAGGTGAGTCCCAGACAACTGGTAAGCATGCATGCCATCATTGTGGTGGTTAGAGGGACCTCAAATATAGCAGAACGTTTTAACTCTCTTCTCGACAAAAGCAATATCATTGTTTCCTCGTCTGTATGGCCTGTGGTTAGGGTTATTCGTTTGGAGAGGATGCGATTTGACTCTAATATCCCTATGCTCCAGTGCATGAAGTGTAAGAATCCTTTCCTTCTCGCTCATAAGTGTTTTGGATTGATGTACTGGTCAATCTTAAAGAGCTCCATGATCAGGAAAAAGACTCTTGCGACGTTCAAGAAGAGGATTCCAGAGTAAGTTCGTTTGATGTGCATTCTTATGGTCTTCCCAAAGAAGAAAATAAGTTTTATTCTTTGTCTTCGGAGGATGATAACGGAAATATCAACTTTTCCCAGTCTTTAAATAGTTCTATTGTTTGCGATGGGGTAAAAAATCTGATTAAAGGAATGAAAAACCAAATCCGATTCCTTCAAGCTGAAAACACCGACATAAAAGGGATATTTCTCGACTCTTTTCTCTGGCTCAAGCAACGTTTGCAGAGGTTAGAAATAACACCAATCAACTTAATGAAAGGATCACATTCATTGTTGAGCCTCTAAAGCATGTCTCCAATTGTACATCTAAGGTGGCTTCTAAGATTGAGGATGTTAACATAAGTGTTATGGAAATATAAAGGAAAATATGCATTATGAGAGCTGACATTGGTCATCGAATTCTTGAATTTCAAGCTAGCAATGGCTCAGTTGAAGGACGATACAAGGGGCAGTTCATTGGCAATCTCCATAGGCATTCAACACCTTGTCACCAACGTTAGCTTCTTTGGATCCTGGTTCAAACGATTCTTCCCTTGCAGTTATGGGTCCCTTTTGTTTAAGTTTGATAGTCTTTCTTTTTCTAGTTTTTATGCAAGTTCTTCAGGCTGTTAAAGTCCCCTTCACAAGAGCATTTTTTAGTTTTTTTGGAAGAGCAAGTACCAGGTTGAACTTCAATGTAATGAATTGGGGTATCTCAATTGCCCAGATTTAGTGTAGGCAATCTGCTTCTGCAATGACTTGGTTTTTCTTATTTCTTCTTGGACAATTTGTAAAGAGATATAGCCTCCATAGTCTCGAGAAATTTCGTGATAGCTTCAAATATGCTAAAAACAAAGAAGGAGTCATGGACACTATCCTACTCTGGAAACAAGCCTTCCTAGACATGATGTAAAAGTTTTTGGTTTTTATTAATAAAAAACTCCTCAACCATTTATGTTAAAAACAAATATTTACACGTACTATTATCTAATTTAATAATAATATTATAAATTAATAAAAATAATTAATAAAAAATTACTTATTATATTATTATTTTCATTAACTTCTTAAAATGATAAAGGGTTACACCCATATAGTTTTTATAAATATTCAAAATTTTATAAAATCTTACAAAATGTTTATCAAACATAACTTCAATATTAAACAAGTGAAATTAGCAACAATGTTGCTTATACCTGCCTCTTAAAAATATTTTAATGTAATAGAATTCAAAGTTAAGTTGAATTAAACATATTTCAATATAATAGAATTCAAAGTTAAGTTTAAAATCATTATGATGCAATTAAAATTTATAACAAAATATTATTTATGTATAACTTTTATGCTAATTAAAATAAATAAATAATTAGTAAAATATGGATAAAAAATTAATACTATT